>JADRCC010161315.1:0-18165 GCA_019843855.1 Hylomyscus alleni | reverse complement strand
AAAAAAAAAAAAAAAGAGAGAAAGCTATTAGTACTTTGTGTATTTTCTTAAAAATACTTCTGCCCAACTGTTTCTGGTGGCTGTCTGCTAATTTGATTGAGAGTGGGTAGATGCTTCAGAAAGGTTCAAGGACATCTTGGGCTGTGGACTACACAAGCCCTGCTCACTGGTCTAGCCAGCTTTCAGGGCTATAAGCAAGCACCTCTGCTACCCCAGCTAGAGCCCAGGCTGAGCCTGTAGGGCCTCTCAGAGCAAATGTTTGCCTGCTCTAGGGCTAAGGTCAGGATTACTGCATTAAATGTGCCTTCTAAACAGCAATGCTGGGAGACTGGAACCACAAACACTCCCCTCTGCATAACACCAGTATGCAGTGACTGGAGGAGTGACTGGAAACAGACGCACACATGCACGCGTGCACACACACACACACACACACACACATACACACACGCACTTGATCATGTGATTTAGATTACTTTCAGAGAGCGTGGTAGGTGAGTAAAAATACAGACTAACCTAGGGCAACCTTCCAAAACTACGTTCACGGTGGCATCCAAACCATGCCTTCTTCCTCTTGATCCTCTGTGGAGTGTCCTGGTGGCAAGCTCCTCAGATGGGTGGTCCCCCAGCGCCTAGCCTCAAACCCACCAGGCTTTGGCATGCTGTATACTTCACCACCAGCTCATCCCTAGCCCTTGAACTGCCCAACTGCTCTGGTCCCTACCACTGGACCGGAAGTAGCTATGTCTGGTTGTACCCTGGATATGGAGGGCATGTGGCTCACAACTGAGGCTGTAGCCACCATCTGGCTTCTTGCTCTGGCCACATGAACAGGGTGGCTTGAAAGAGGTTGGGAGTGGCCCACTCTTCCATGCCTACGGGCTAGGGCGGGGATACAGGCTGTTTCTGCTCACTTCAGAGATGGCTTAGCCCTCAGTCCCCTGCCTGATCCTTACCAGGAAGAAGATAGTGCCTCTACTACCTGTGCTGGTTGGTGGATATTCTGGGAGATCCCTATCATATCTTCCCATGGTAGATATCCTTAAGGTGGCTGTTCTGATGGCTCTACCCTGTCCAGGCCCAGGTGTGAAGGAAGCCATGAAGCAGTGGCCTCAGGCTAGCATGTACATGGAAAGTGAGTCCCAAATGAGAAGACCCACACAGCAGCTGCAGCAGAGGGTCAAGTTTAATGGTCACTCTAAGGGATATCGTACATTGTTCAGCGCCCAACCCTAACTCCTCTGGGTCAGGGACACAGCCAGGTGTCCTCAGACCCCAGGCTCTACAAAAGGGGGGCCTGCCCCCAAGCTCCAACTATGTACAAGAGAGCCCACCCTGCTAGACCCTGGGCAAGACTGAAGGGAGTCACGGGGACCTCACAGTTCACCAGCTACTTGACTCTCCAGCCTGGGGTGGCAGATCTAGGCCCTCTACCACAATGCTGGTGAGGTTCTTGCCTTCCCAGGCCCAGCCCCAGCTGGCCCCACCACACCCCTAAGCCACTGCGCTGGGATGTGGCTTCCAGACCAAGGCTGGGAAAAGCCGAGTTGTTCAACAGCAGCAAGGAAAATGAGTTGGCTTGAGGAGGTGGGCAACAGGTGGCAACCCAGTGCTCCCCTGACAAGAGGGAGGGTGGGGCTCTTCGCTCCTACTGCCCAGGCTACCCCTTGCCAGGATGAGGTCAAAGTAAGCCAGGGGTGACAAGAGGGGTGAAAGCAGGTTAAGTCTGGCCAGTGTGGACCGGGCCAGGCTAGGCAGCCTGACAGCTAGTCCCACACTGTTGGGCCACCCTGGTGCTGGTGATCAAATACAGCAGGGCTGAGAGGTTGGGGGACAGGAGGACCTGAACACACGCTGGGCCGGTTGTCTACACTGTAACTAGTAGCAGAGTGCTTAACTAGTTAATTAGTAATGCTGCTTCCCTTCAAACTGTTTCAGGGGTGTAAAAAAATTGCACTTATTTCTATGAACCCCATGGAGGGGATTCCCGATGCTGCAGCCTCCAGGCGAGGCCACTGGCTATCAGCTGAGATTGTTAATCTGGACCACCAGGACCGTGACCTCTGTGGCCCACTGGTGCAGTGAGGACCAGACCCTACGAGAACCTGAGCAACGTCTGAGGGTCCCTGAAGTGGCTATGGTCAAGAGCAGGGCCACACTGTCCTGGGTGCAAGAGGCAGCCCAGCTCCAGGTTCCCAGCCCAGGGGAAATGGCCTGGTGGTGCCTGGGCATGATCCATGCTTCTCACAGGACGTCATCAAAGTCCAGCAGCTTTGAGTGCTGGCGGCTCTTCCATAGGCGGTACAGCCGGAAGTCAAAGTAGGTCTCGATCATCTGCTTCCCTGGGCAGGAGAGAGAAGTCAGGAGGCTCAGCCTTGACGAGGTGCCAGAAGGGTCACACCTAAGCAGCCCTCTAATCAGGCAGTTGGGATCACTCACCTTGGGCAGAGAGCTCCAGAGGCGACTCAAAGGTAACCTTGTAAGGGGTCATGAGGGTCCTGAGGTTCTGGAATAGCTGCAGGAAAGGTAAGGCCATGAGTCTAGGGTTAAGAGCATGACCCACCCTCCCCGTTTAGGACCCTTAGCCTGAGAGCTCTCCACCCCACAGGAGGGCTGAAGCGGAGGGAGGTGCTCGGACAAGCACACGTCTGGAGTCCGTACCTTCTCCCCATTAGGGTTCCCCAGAATGTAGCAGCCCATGATATGGATGACATTCGGCTCAGGGTTCACTTTGCTCATCAGGCGGCTCAACCTCTTCCAGAAGCTGGTGGGATTACAGATGGCCCCACACCTGAGCTTCCAGAAGCACGGTGGAGGGAGGGCATAGGAAGGAATGTACCAGGTTCTAGACTTCCCTCCCACAGCCCAGGGCACCCTCCGCTCTCACTGGATCATGTCCTCTTCCTTCTCCACTTTGGCAAAGGTGGCCACCTTGTTCTTGAGCAAATAAAGGTGTCCAGGGCCTCCCTGAAAGAGGTCATGGTCAGGCCTCAGGGGTGCTAGAGGGAGGCCAGGGTGAGGTGTCCACATGCTGGACACAAATGCAGCGCACGGACACTCCCACACCGAGTAAAATCTCGGGGCCCCTACCCATACCACACTGACTTCTTCTGGGGAAGAAAGGAAAGGCTGCTTCTACCTGGCAGAAAATCAGCATCTTCCAGATCTTGGCCCCCTTGTGATAGATGTTCAATTTCTTCTCTATTTCCTCTGTGGACGGAAGACTATGAGCACTGTCCTTCCCCAGGCAAGCCCACCCTTCCTGCCAGACACCGGATGAAGTGAGCAAGATACACACCCAGGATGTCCTCGAATGTTGCATGCTCATGGTCCTGAGAACAGATAGGCCACACGTCAGAGCCCTTGTTGGTGCCCCTAGGGCACTCAGGCACTGGCAGCTAGACCCCGAGGGAGAGGTGGACCCGGGATTTGTATGAATGCAGAGTTGGGAAGGACACTCACATAGAGGATAGGAATGATGGACGGGTCATCTCTGCGGATGATGGTAGGGATGTACTCGGCTTTTGGCACCTTGGAGGAGATTAGCTGTGGGGGACGGGGAAAGCCCTGTGAGGTACACCTCACAGTCAAGAGTGAGCCCCCAACTCTCCTGTAACCCTAACCTCTGAAACTCCCCCAGGAAGCAGAGGGCTGAGACCTTAAGGGCTTTTACCACTGAGGTGAGCCTTGGAGACCCCTCCCCAAGCCAAGGATGGAGTGTGGGTATAGTGGGAGGACCACAGGACAAGGCTGTTCTCCATCTAAGTGCCATGGGTACACCCAGAGGCAGGCCTCACCATGACCTTGGGTGGCAGGAAGCCTTCTGTGTCGCAGGCCATGGCCTCCAGGCTCTTCTCTGTGTCCCAGTCCAGGTCCTCACAAGCCTCATCCAGGGTGCAGTGTGAGCTCTGGAGGTCACTGCCTGGAGGCAGGAGAGGTCACCAGGAGAGTGGCATACCACCCATAGAGCCCAATCATGTCCTGGAGGGTCTTTGGGTGGTAGGTATGAAGGTTATAGGTGCAGTAAAACTGCAGAGCCAGGCCACTGACACCAGTGGGAAGCAGCCCCACATAGGAAGAAGAGAGACATGTGAAGCTGGGACCCAACACAAGTGTCATCTGCAGTCAAGTATGCCCTGAGAGACAGTGGGTAGATACCCACTTACATCAGATGCCCAGTGTCAGCACTGCTTAGCCATTAGTTAACCTTGCCTAAGAGATAGGATACCAGGTACTCCCATCTCATAGACAGGTAAACTGAGGCTCAGGGAGCAAAAGCGCAGAAGCCTAGCGGTACTGGCATGGGACCCTGACAGGGATACGGGGGCCTAAGGGAACTTGTCAAGGAAGTAGGCCAGCCTGCACCTGGACACCTACTGTCTCGGGAGTCGTGGGAAGTGTCGGCTTTCATAGGGGTGGGGTCGCTCCAGGACCGGCTGAAGCTCCGTTCGCGACGCTCAGCGAACGCTGCAGTGAGTGAGAGCAAAACCCCCATTAGCCAGAGGGGGCAAGAACAGAGCAGACTCAGGCCCTAGGAAGGGGGCTGGGGTGTGCAGAGAGGCAGAAGCTGACAAGGATTGGGCCTGAGGTCACATATAGTGGACTAACACCAACAGTACGGTTCGTGTAGAGGCACAGAATACCAGGATCAGAGTCTAAACTTAGAGGACACAAGGGTAGAGGCTCAGAGCACAGTGTGGACTACTGTGGGCTCAGGGCAGAGCCTAAGCAGGCAGAACACTAGGTTAGGGGTTGGTCAAGTAGGGCCTAGGTGAGGTCAAACACTGTTGGGGACGAGACAGAACACTGAGACACAGATAGAAAGGAGGACACAAGAGAGGGATCAAGAGCTGAGGGGAAGGCAGAACAGGTCAACTGGTGGTGGTGCCTGTAGATAGGTATGTGGGGCCGAGGGAGGTGGACTGCCAACATGCAAAGCCCAGCTTGCTAAGAAGCCGCAGAATGCCAAGCACAGCGATACCCACTACCCAGGACCCATCTTACTCTGGGCCTTCACCCGCCGACTGCCAACCATGCGCAGGTGTTTGCGGAAGTTCCTGAAGGAGAAAGCAAGGGGTGATGAGGGTCCATAGCAGGGCGGATGCTGGCTCCTGCCAACCTAGTCCCTGACCACACTGAGGGTGGACACTGAACAATCTCCCCAAGGCTCAGACACGAGGCCTGCCTGCTCCTGAGCCCCGCCCAGGACTCCAGAGCAGAGGCGTGGTGTCTCTCCCTCCAGCTTTGTTTCTTGCTGAAGTTTCTCGTAGGCATTTCCTCTGTTGCAAAGACATCCTAATATCCTCTACCTGAACCCATGCCCACAAGTGGGTCTGGGGGGTTCAAAGTATCCTTTCCTCATGAGGGAGACAGGTTCTTTTTTTTCCCCCTACATTCTGTGCCCTGCCAAAACCCATGTCCAGTTTCCCAGACACACCTCTGAGGTGGGTGGGAGTTGGAGAGGGTAGGCTGTGCTACTGGATGAACAGCTCTGGGCTTCAGGGATACACAGACATGGATGGGCCAGCTAGCTTCAGTATGACTATCGATGTACCCTCAAAGTAATAGGTCCAGGGGCTGAAATGCAGCCTGGCCACATGGCCTCCTGCCTGCCACGTCCCCAGAGCAGGGCCAGGCCAGTGGTCGCCACCACCCTTCCCCCATCAGGTCTTCCAGGGCCAGGAGGGCCCTGGCCAGGCCAGTGCAGACCAGAGATAGACCCTGGTGGCGAGTGGCTGGCAGGCCCTACCTCTGGATTACAGACGCGGAATCATTCTCCCGTTTCCGACGCTTCCTCTCCGCGTAGCCCCTGAATACCCTGAGAAACCGCCGCAAGTCAGCACTGCCCTTGGCTGAAGGCAGGAGGGACACAGACGTGGAGACAGAGGTGCAAGCACAGGGGCCCAGAGGGGCGTCCCAGGCCCAGCTCCCAGCAGGCCCTGCTGCGGCCTAGTTGTCCACAGGAATCTGGACTAATGGGAGCTCAGCACTGCTCACTGCCCAGGCCCAGGGTCCCTGACCTGCAGAATTCTATCCAAGGGTAGGAGGGTCCCCCCAGGACAGTGGCCCACATCGCATGGCATACTTACGAGATGCTGAAGCCATGATGTCAAGAGGCAGCAAGAGAAAGAAGGCACCATGAGTGTGGGTTTCTGTCTTCCTTCAGCCTCCCAGGTCCCAACAAGGATGTCCACTGGACTCAAGGGCACCAGAGGCTGAGTCACTGGCCCACACTGCCAGGGGCTGAGTTTCAGCCAGGCAAGGCTGGGGTTTGGGCCTACAGAGGCTTGCCTGGGCCCTGTGTACTTTGCCATAGAAACTGGGGCTGGGGTAGGACTATTTTGGTGAGGGAATCTGCTTCAAAGTCCTATCCTTGGGATGAAAATCTAGTTGCTTATCAGGTAAAGAAAAGCAGACCCTGGCAACAGTCACCTGTCACAGAGAAGCAGCATGAGATTGGAGTCTGGGGTATGCACGAGGACTAGAACTCCCACCCCCACCCCAAACTACTTAGTGATGGTACTATCAGCTGCAACTCTGGGTCAGGTCCTCGGGCAAAGACGAAGATAAAAGGCCACCATTAAGTGGGTAGTCTGAATACAGGGAATGCCCATGAGGGGATATACGGAGGAAAGGGGCAGGGAGAAGCAGAGGTAGGATATGGTCTGAGGGCTCCCTGCCTGCTGGGCTTCAGAGCCTCAGCTTGGCCCATCCACAGACCCTGCACAGTGTGGCATGAACAGCCATGCAGCTGTTCACAAAAAAACCCTGGGCTGAGCCAGAGCCCAGGCAACAGTTGTCAGTACTTCCTGAGCCCTAGGAAGAGACAACCCAGCCATGGACTCTTGGCAGTGGACTGAACTCACGCTTGCATAGTTGTGGTTGCCGTCTGGAAGCTGAAAAGGTTTTCCTTGGGGAACCAGGTACGGATGGGGACCTCATCTGAAAGAAAGAAGAGGCTATGGCTGGCAAGGCAGGAGTCCCGAAGCCCGATCCCCTCTCTATTTTGAAGAGACTCTGGGCCCAGGGTCAGGATGACTCTCAAGGAGATGAAAAAAGCTGGCTCAGGGTGGGGTTCTGGGACATAACTACCCATCCATCCTCTCTGACTTGTGGGGAAAAAAAAGACTCATTTTAATTTTTTTTTTTTGAGAGAAGGGGGAGGGGAGGAGGAGAGGCTAGAGGCGGGGCTCACAAGTGGTTGTAAGCCGTCTAATGTGGGTGCTAAGAACCAAACTTGGGTCCTCTTGCACTAGTAGGGAGTATTCTTAGCCCCTGAGCTATCTTTCTATCCCCTGGCTTGAGGTGTTCTCTGTTTAACTTTCCCTTTTTTGGCTCAGTGTGAGGAACATTGTCAGAGGTGTCTCTGCACTGTCACATGTTCCCTCCTCTTATCTCCACAGGAGGGTAAGAGGGTTAGGGTGCAGACCACCCTGCTGAGCTGTCCACTTCCCAGGGTCCTCTAGAGCTACGCTCTGTAACCCAGGCATAGGCGAAGGCGGGCGCTGGGTGGGGAGGGACAGTCAACGGCACAGTGCTCCTCAGGTATCCCGGCCCTCCCTTCCAGCTCGACATCAATAATCTCAGGGCAGAAACAACTTCTCCTCCCTTGTAGCTTCTGAAGACAGCCTGATCTTACATTAAGCCACGTTTTCTATGTCTTCAAGATCCTCCCAGGCCCTTTCCTCCAGGAAGTATCCTTGATAAACTGTGGTAGGTTTGTTTGCCATCTGAGAGAGGCCACAGTTCACAGGATTTGGGCGAGGAGGTAAACTCAAATTGAAGGGATTTCATCCTGATTGCTATCATATCAAGGTACCCAGCTTTACAGTGTTTTGCCGCTGCTAAAGGCCAACAGGCATCCCTAAACCTGTCCAGGCCCAAAGATAAGGCCCCTCACCAGATACTCCATCAACACTATACATCCTTTCCAGCTTCTTGTGGCGGCCAGAAGCCTCAGGTAGAGGTGGCTGTTCCAGCCCAAATGCCCGAGGGGAGGGACCAGGGACCAGCTGGGCACATCCTGGGCATTCTTTGGAGCCCTGGCGGCTTCCTGCCCAGCTTTGGCAGGGCCTGCTGACGTCCTCACGGCTGCTGCCTGGGCTGGCACGCAGGGGCTGGCTGTGGTGGTGAGGGTGCCGCTCCCGCTGCCTCCTCCCTTTTACCACTGCTAGCTCAATGGCTTCAGCTTCAGAGCCAGGTAGCAGGGCTGGCTCTCTAGAGATGGTATACACACGGGGCTGGGGGCCCTCTGTAGCTGGCTTCCCGCTGACTGCCTCTTCTGAGATGCTGCCCTCATAGCGGCCATTGGAGACGAGGGAGAGGCGGCGCTTGTTCTGGGGTGCAGGCTGCATCTCTGGGGACCCGTCGTGGCCAGAGTAGGCGTCAGCCAGCAGGTGGTCTAAGAGAAAGGCATCAGGTGAACCTTCAGTCTGATGGTCTACCCTCTCGGTCCTCTGGCACACAAACCCACACCTAACAAGCAGCAAGCTTAATGAGGGGGCTGGGACTACTAGAAAAGGCTCTGCCAGGTGGCCTGCTTCCCTGCTCATCTGAGCCTGAAGCCCTTTTGAGAGTGAGGATTGGGGCAGGCAGGCCTTACTACCTGTGCTTAAAAGCATCAGAAGTAAGAACAGACAGGCTGACATCCCCCTAAGAGCCTGCAGATACACCCATTTGCCTGGTGCCAACTTCTCCCCTCCCCCCACCAGCTGGCCCCCAGACAGTGGTGCCAGCCCTGGGGGTGCCAAGAGGCCTGTTGCCATGCCAACAACCCAGGCTGGGAGGGCGCCATGGAGATGGGTGATTGGAGCTCCTCCTAGGGTTCTGGGCCCTGGAGGGCAAGGGATGTGATGAAGACAAGCCAGCAAGATACTTGGGCTGGCTCACACTCTACTGGCCCTGGCCCTGGCCCTGGCCTAGGGCAGAAGGCTCACCCAGCACAGCCTTTTGTTTCCAATGCCCCTACCTGCACCGTTGCGGTTCTCAGGGTGACTCTGGGACAGGTACTCTCCAAACGCTCGGGCTGCTCTGCAGGGTAGACAGAAGGGACACGGTCAGTACATGCTGGCTACCAACCTTCGACGCTGGCAAGACCCTCCCTACCATACCTACCCCCACCCAGGCCCTCCACATCAACAAGAGAAGAGGTGGGCTCTTTCCACCCACCACAGAGAGCCGGGGCATCCTGGTCACAGATCTCCGACTGCTTTCTGTTCAGTCTGCCCAACCTGTGGGCGTCAGGTTGTAAGGCCCAAGGCCCACTCCAATCGGAACAGGAAAACCGCAGGGCACTGGAGCAGCAGCACACACCACAGAGGGTAGCCAGCAGCGGTAGCCGGTCAGCCCGGCGCACTCACCTTACTTTGGCCGCTACCGAGGACATGGCCTCGCTCCTCAGCGCCCTCCTCCTGGAGGCGGCGGCACCCATAGTCACGGCGCCCGCGCATCCCCCGGATTTCAGAGCGCGTCCCGCGCCCGCCGCCTCTGCCGGGGGAGCCGTACCGCGCCTGAGGTCGCGCTAGGTCTCGGCCTCAGGGTCAGGGTCACACTTAGGCCCGGGCCCCGCATGGCCGCACCCAGCGCCCAGCACCTCCAGCCACTGTAGGAGAGAGCGGCTGGACCTGGGGGCGGTGCTCCGCCTCCTGACGCCAAGCCTGAGTTGGCACCACCCCCATGATGACAGATATGGGCGTGGCTAAAAGGCGACTCCTCCCGGAGGCTTTCTTCCTGGGGGCGTAAAAATGATGCCCTTCCACTTAGGCCAGGACCTGTCTGTGTATGCCCATGTATGCCCTAGGAAACCCTTGGTTGGGGGGAAACCCTAGTTCCCTCTAGACCCGGAGCACCCTACCTGCCTAGCCTAGAGTTGCTGCCTAGAAGGTTGCAGGTACCAGCAAAAGGGTCCTGAAAAAACATGAGACCACCCACTGACCTTCCATATCTCAGGTACACCTAGCTCTTTGTGCCCCTGCAACCTTTACACCAGAGTAAAATAGCAACACAATCAGACTGACGTTTATTAATATACCAATCCCACATTCCCATGCCTCACAGAGGCTTCGGTGCTCCTCAGGATTGCTGTGGGGATACAAGGGGTGTCAGGGAAGAGAAAAGGCCCATGAATCCAATAACACAGCCCATGCCCCTGGAAGAAACCAGATGGATATGTCATCCAGTTTGATCTTGTCAGGCAACTGAAGTAGCCTCTAGGGAGTGGGCGCAGCCTCAGTCTAGGGGTGAGGCCCAGGTGCTTTATTGTATTAATCTGGTCAGGAAGGGTGTTACAGTCTTGGCCCCTGGTCATCTTGAGTAGGGAGCCAAGGGAAGGAGTCCTGGGACTGTTCTGGGGAAGTCAAGCTGGGGAGCCCTTGTGACATCGAAGGCTCGTACTCCTGGAAGCAAATCATACATGGTCAAGATATGCAAAGTGGGGGCTTGCCTGACCCCAGGCTGCATCACCTGGAGTGGGAAAACGTAGCTAGCCCAGAGTCAGGGACCAGGGGCAGGCCTTGTTTGGGGGACTTCAGAGTGGGCACAGGCAAGGCAGGGCCTAGCACCTCACCAAGTCGGAGTCCGGCTCAATCCCAGTGCTCTGGAAGTCAGCGTACGTTTCCTTGGGGATGACTGGCAGCTCCTCCTCATATTCTGTCTGATAGTCAGACTCATCTAGAGCAGGAGAAAGGGCTACACTGGTCCTCTCTCCAAGGACAGTGGCTGTACCCAGCAAGGCAAAAAGTGGAGTACAACATGGCCATCCCCAGCCCCCCTGTAACAGTTCCCACAGACAGCCATCCAGTCCCAGGGCTGCCAGAGGACACTGCACAGACCCAGCAACACATCACATTTGCTTTTGTTCATCTCACTCCACAATGTGTCCTGTGTGGTTTTCACAAAAACAAGGAGTAAGTTGGCCCTCCTTCCCTACTCCCTAACCACGCATGGGGTCAGGTCAGGGTTAGGTAAGGAGACCAGCACAAACTCAGCTCAGTGCTGGGGCTCTCACCCCGGGAAGACTCCGGGGCATCTTTCAAGTTCTTCTTTAAGGTGGAACATGTAGCAGGGAATTCTGCAGAATATGCTGCTCTGTTGCAAGATGGGGGGCCCCATTGCAGGGCTGTATATGAGAGCCATGTTGTTGGATGTGGCCCTCAGGCCTCCTATAAGCTCTACCAGTAGGCTCTCCTTAAGGTCTGTGGTGTGGTTAGGATGCGGTATGGAGTGATGAGGGAGAAGCCCAAGTGGCCTAGGAGGCAGGCAGTTCCATCTTGTGGGAACTCTCAAGCTAGACAGATGGACTCTGGGTCTTGACCCGATGGAGAAGCAGTCCTGAGCTTCTTGGCCAGTAGAGCTCAAGAGCTGGTGACTTCTTCAGGGGCCAGAGTGAGGGTCTAGGGTAGTGGAGTCCTAAGACCTCTTTCCTGTCCCACTTTCCAGACATCTAACTCACCATCCACTGCAGCCACCTTGGCTGGCTCAATCCGTGACACAATCTCAGCAAGGTCCGTGAAGGAGGAATTGGGGCAGGTGAATACCTGGTGAAACGCAGAAAGCACGGCACATCACCTGTCTCAGGCAGAGTGGGTGCAGGGGGTGCAGGGGGTGCTGCTGCTGCTGCTGCAGAGGACCCCTACCCTGCCCGACCCGACCCTCCTGTCTTCTCACCCCACAGTCCTTCCTCTTGCTTGTCCCCTGCTGGTCCCGCAACATCTTCTCTAAGACACCACTCCGAACCCAGATGTCAAACACTGTCCGCCCATGTTGATACCCAACTTCCTGTGTACATAGGAGGCCCCATCAGGGACTTGAGGAAGCCCATCCTCGCGCTCTTAGAAAAGAGGCTGAAGAGGTAACCACCATCACAACTGATGGTCCTCTTTTCTCTTAGCCAACTGGTGATACTCACACAGATCTCATCAAACTTGCCAAAGTCCAGGGTGCGGTAACTGTCGATGGGAGGCCTCAGGTACTCACAGTAGTCGCTGTTCTTCACCATCTCCAGCTGCCGGACGCAGCACACATAGGCCAGTCGAGTCTGAATCTCTGCCATGTTCAACACCTGCCAAGAATGCTTGAGCCTCCTACCCTGGACTTCCCTCCTCATCCCTCCTGGCCCAGGAACATGATAGGCTCTGATCCAGAGTCCCAAAGATGTGACCTTAGTGAACCATGAAACCCCATCTCAGTCTTGTCCCAGAGTTAGTCCCAGGGTCTGGGAAGCAGTACAAACAAGTGGCCCAGATCTGCTGGACTCTGAACTTGGGAGATGCTTCTACATCCTTATTGCCAGGGATGGCTCAAGGAGGATGGGAGATAAGCCCCAGGGAGGCTATCTAGTCCATTTGGTACCAAATCTACCTTGACTTTTGTAGCCAAGGGGTTCCAGCGCTTCCAAAGCAGCCACCATCCAGACAAGGCATCACCATAGTTGGTGAGGTCCGTCTCATCCCGGCTGCCAACATCGATGGCAATCACAACCTTTGCCCCCATGGATCTTGCCACATCCGCTACAGAGAGAAAGGGAGCCTGGTTACCACCCAGGTCAGGAATGGAGAACCAGGGTATGGGGCAGCATTCCCGGAGAAACGGGAGAGACACACGAGAGAGGTCAGGAATGGAGAACCAGGGTACGGGGCAGCATTCCCGGAGAAACGGGAGAGACAGATAAGAGGCACCAAGAGGGCTTTTATTTCTCTTGAGGGGCCTAGTACTCTTCCTGGGCCTATGGAGGCAGGAGATCAAATGTCTCAGCTTATGTGTAACCATGTGCACAGAACCGTGTTGGAGCCCTTCTAAGCATGTAGCCAACAGGTAGTAGGTGTAGCCTCACTCACGGCACAAGTGGCACCTGCGAGCTCTTAGTTTCCAACTGTGGGCACAGATGGAAATCAATTGCCCCTGGTTTGTCTCCTTGGCCTTTGTTCTGTTGCCGCTGTGCTAACAGGCAGCACCATATGCTAGGAGCATGCTGTGCGCATGCGCATGCATGGGCACATGCGCATGTGTTCTCTAGCAGCTGATGCCAACCTGACATTTTCTCTTGGCATACTCCAAGGAAAACGTGTACCACCCCAGTCTTCCTGGTGTGGAGGCGGTTGTGGCAGACAGCCACAGGGCAGAATGACCAAAGAACTATGTACCAGCATGGGGGCACTCCTGCATCCTCTGCGGTACCTGGGAGGTTGTTGATGTAACCACCATCCATCAGCAGGTGTCCATCCTTGGGGTCACAGAGTGGGGGCATATAGCCTGACAAGGACATGCTTGCACGGACATACCTCCACAGAGAGCCTGGAGCATTAAAGAGATCTAGTGGGAAAGAGGCCAGCCAGGAAGGAGCCTTCCTCTGCCCTCTGTAGCCCCTTGTTCTGCACTGGAGAATCAGAGCCTTAGCTCTGTCAGTCTGAACGCCCATAGGTCTAACCTTCAGGGAGAACACTAAGCCTGGCCTCTTACCCTCAAAGGACTTTGCCTTGAAAACAGAAGGCACTGAAATATTTCTCTGTGGTCCCCAGAAATCCTGCTTTGCTGAAGTGAAGACCCCCATGCCTGAGTATACCCCTCCTTCTGCTCCTCTCCCAGAGGCTCCTTACCCACTGGATAGCCTTGTTCCTGAGGCCCTAATTTACCGAGTGCTTCTGTGGCAGAGACACCCTCTACCTACCTTATCCAAATGTGCCTGTGACTCTTGCTTGTTTAAAGATCCTCAGTGCCTTCAACAATCTCATGGAACTACCTGTCCACGCTCCCACACTGGCCTAAGATCCTACAGCTGCCGAACTTATGGTGCTTTTGACTGGAGAAGGCTCTCACCATCTGTGTGAACCCGCATGGCAGAGGCTGTGATGTCGGTGGTGATGGCAAAGTAGGGGAGCCACAGGTCCTGTGGGGAAGACGGGGATCAGAAGACGCCTCCTCTCACACTGTTCCCTGTCCATCTAGGGACAAATGAACATGGAGATAGCAAGACGGGACCAAGGCCACTGAGAGCCAACGCAAGCCTGGCAGGTATGCTAGGGACACACCTCAATCTGCCGGTCTTTGAAGATGTTGCTGATGCTGCTGTTGAACCCAGTGCCAGAGAACATAGATGTGATAGGGTAGGTCAGGTCCAGTATAGTCTTCACCATCGACGTCATATCCTAGGGACATAGGAGACCTTTACTGAGGAAATCATACTCTGGCCTGTGGAACCTTACTAAAGTGGATACAGGCACAGCACACGCTTTCTGCCTCTGAACACGGGGTGTGAAAAGAACCCACAGGTCCAGCTGCCTAAAATATCAGGAGAGCGCTCCCTGTGGGGCAGAGCCTTAGTGTAGGCAAAGAGGGCAGCAGAAGTTCCCAGGGCTTTGAAGCCATGATGCAGCCTCACATGGCTCCATGCTTTCTGACCTTTTCTCACCCAGCCAGACCTTGAGATCCGTGGGGGCTCCAGCAAACCTTTATGCTACATATAGTAGAGGGAGGATGAGATGGACAGAGCCACCAGCTGGAGGAAGGTTAACACAGGAACAGCCCAGAGTCCACAGCATAGAAGCTCTGTGAGGACCTTTCCATAAGACAAGTGAGTGGGGCAGTGGTGGCCCACGCCTTTAATCCCAGCCCTTGGGAGGCAGAAGCAGGCGGATTTCTGAGTTCAAGGCCAGCCTGGTCTACAGAGTGAGTTCCAGGACAGCCAGGGCTACACAGAGAAACCCTGTGGGGGGAGGGGGGAGACAAGTGAGTGACAGCTTGAGACAGCCTGCGCCAGGGAAGCTGCTAGCCCCCACATCATCCACCTCTTCATCATGGCTGCGGTGCGTATGGCCATAGCTCCATCTCCATTATGTCCAGCAGGAGCCTCCTGCAGGGTGGCTACCTTGGCAGGGTATCGCAGCTTAGTTCACCCTCAGGATGGTGGGAGGACCAGCCCAAAGCTCCCTGACTCTTTGCACTGCTACAGTAGATGACCAGGAGGGGGAAGGGAGGACACTCTCACAGGTCCTGGGCTGGGCTTCCCAGCCTAGAACTACATCTAAGCTGTTCCCCAACAACTCAACACATTTCCCTATGGTCACTGATCCTAGAGACCACCCCAGTGATTGCTGACATATCACTAAGGACAGGCTACGTCACCAGGCTCTCTTATTTATTTATTTTTTTTGATGGCCACTCATTCCATGGGAGAAATATTTCTGGACAGAGAGCCTCAGGTGTTGTCCTTCCCTTTGTCAGTGCAGCAAATAGCCCATTCCTCAGCTTCTGCATGAAGGTTGACCAACTTTCTTTTCTTTGAAAAAGGAGAGCACAAAATCTTTTGATCCCACGCATGGATTCAGCGGGGTTCCATTTGTTCCACAGGAGCAGCCCAGCCTCGTTGCGAAGGCTCTGAGCTGCCTGCTGGTAGCAGGGAGCTAAAGGAGCCTGTTCTGTTTCCTTGGGTTCTGTTTGATGCTTCCACTCTGACAAGGCTGGACTGACAGGAGAGCAGGTCTGCTTCCTGTGCAGCCTGGAGCCCACAGTCAGCCCCTCCCTGGTTTGACTTACAACAAGGCCATACTCCCTTTTCTTAAATCTGCTAGAGCTAGGGACCAGGCAATAAGGAATGCCCCTGGAGCATGCTGGAATGATCCATACTAACCAACCTGAAGCTGGATACTCACCTTGCCTTTGCCTCAGAAGCCTAAGGCATGGTTGGGGTGGGGTGGGGTGGAGGAGTTGGGGGAGGGGTGGAATGTGATCAAAATATATTGTATATTCTCAAAGAACTAATAAAAGGGTAAAAAAGACATGAGGTTGGAAAGAAGGTATGTTGGGAGATTATGGGGTTGGGAGGGTAAGTGGAAGGTAGATATGATCCTACTTTATTATACATGCATACAGAATTCTCAAGAAAAATAAATTTTCAAAAAGAAATCTGAGGCCTGTACTGACTGGTTCCTGATCTTAAGTGACTCTCGCTTGTCCTCCTGCCCACTGTAGGTCCTGGTGCAGCTGTGCCTCATTTCCAGAGACTATAGGGACCACTAGCTCCCTATTCAGTGAGATGGCCCTCCATGTTGTCACTAGGTAAACCTCTGTTAGTTAAGACTATAGCACGCCTGGGCAGTTGTGGAGCATGTCTTTAATCCCAGCACTTGGGAGACAGAGGCAGGTGGATTTCTGAGTTCGAGGCCAGTCTGGTCTACAGAGTGAGTTCCAGGATAGCCAGGCCTATACAGAGAAATCCTATCTCGAAAACCAAAAACAAAAAACCAAGACTATAGCACAAACCAGACCAGCTCCCTTTACCTGCCTTAGGGCCACATCCCTCACCTTCCTCAGGTTACCTCCTGCCACCTACTTCTGGCCATCTCCCACCACTTGCCCAGTCTTTTACCGTTTTCTGCTCTCCCTTTGCCACACAGCCACACTCTGACCTACATGCCTGTCTGCTTGAAAGTAGAGCCTTCCTGAGGGTGGGGGTTACCTGCTTACCTCTGCCCACTGCTTGGCCCGGATCCGTATCTGGCTGTAGCTCCGCTCCTCAGCAAACAGAGCACCCATGAAAGCCCCAATGGATGTCCCTCCGATTATGTCCACGGGGATGCCAAACTCTGCTAGTGCCCTGAGGATACCTACCTGGGCACACCCTCTTCACCAACAAGAACAGAGAAAGAAAATAAGCACCAGAGCCAGGCCAGCCCTTGAGCTATATGCCCTAGGAAGGCCTGAGAGGCAGCTGCCCATCATCTGACCACTCTTCCCTCCTCAGAACCCAGAGTTTGCATGACCACAGACAATGGGGCAAAGAGATGAAAGGCTGAGAGAGAAGCCTTGATATAATTTAGATTCCCTCTCTCTGGAGGTACCCAGGTGTCTGTAGGGCCCAGATGGGAAGGCAGGCTTTACTAAGGAGAGTCAGGGTGGCTTTTTCTATGCACTGCTGATTCCACCAGAGCACCGAGTCTGGGAAAATGAACAGGCTTTTTAGCTTACTGTGGTTAGGAAAAGTGGGAATGAGAAAAACCTAGAAAAAAAACCAAGCCCATGTGGGTACTGGGAATTGAACCAGGGTCCTCTGGAAGAGCAGCCAGTGTTTTTAACCATTGAGCCTTCTCTGCAGCCCTCAGCTTGGTTTACATAGTAAGTTCCAGGAACAGAGAGATGGTGTTTCCTTCAAAATAAACAAACAAACAAAAAAAAAAAAACCACACAAAAAACAGACCAAACCAAACCAAATCTATTGTTGAGAACTGGGCATAGTGGCGCACGCCTTTAATCCTAGTACTTGGGAGGCAGAAGCAGGTGGATCTCTGTGAGCTGAAAGCCAGACTAGTCTACACAGAGAGTTCCAGGCCAGCCATACTGAGACCCTTTCTCAAAAAAGAAACAACAACAAACTCCAAACAAACAACAAAAAACAAGAGTTGAAGAAATTAAGGCAAGATTGGTAACCAACACAGAGTGGGAAACTATACACAGGATCAGGTAGAGATTACAGACATGAAATGCATAACTGCAATGCAGAAACCAACAAAGGAGTGCAACAGCAGAGCAGACACAGCCCAGGAGAGAGAAGGCATAACTCTCTTAGGCCAGCATAAAAGGATATTACTGTCCTGAAATCGCAGCAGCGCTGACATCCAACCTGACACTCTCACACAGCGGGGCCTCCCCACCTTACACTTTTTTTCCTTGACTGCTCTTTCAAAGCCCACACTTTTGCTTTGTTGAAACTTTCTAATATTTGCTCTTGTCTATTTTCTGAAACACTATACTCTGTGCTGGCCTCAAACTCACCATCCTCCTCTTCCTCAATGTTGAGAATTTACTAAATAAAAAATAAACTCACAAGCTGCCTCCAGTTCACTGGCAGCAATTTATCAAGTAGTCCTGATTTCCCTTGATAGCTGGCTGTCCCATGCTCTTTCATACCAGTCTTAATTACTAATTAACTCTCATACCACACATTGAACATGAGTGCGTGTGTCTGTGTGTATATCTGTGTATCTGCATATGTGTATATCTGTGTATTTCTGTGTGTGTGTATGTGTGCCTGTGTTTGTGTTCATGTGTGTGCCTCTGTGTGTCTGTATGTGTGTCTGTGTCTGTGTCTGTGTGTGGGCCTGTTTCTGTGTGTGTATCTGTGTCTATGTGTGTATCTGTATGTGTATGTGTGTATGTATGTCTGTGTGTGTGTGT
>JADRCC010161309.1:0-14036 GCA_019843855.1 Hylomyscus alleni | reverse complement strand
GGGGGGGAGTGCAGCACCTATCCAGAAGAGGTGGCTGCTTTAGACCCAGTGTGTTTCAGGTGGCCTCAGATGTACCTCAACTGTTGAGCTGCCAGATTTATCATTTCTCTCTTGCAATGACTGTAAAAGCCTCATGCCGATTCAGATGCAGCACACTCTAGTGTCGACTCTGTCTGTCATTCGCAACTTGTTGCCCACCTGACCAGAACTCTCATCCTGCAGAAAAACGCCCCCCCTCCCCGCAATGAATCCTATCTGTGGCACTCCCTACCTGCCCCCACTCTACCCACAAAATCTACTCTATTTTGCATTCCCATGGAGATACAGGCACTCTACCCACCCAGATCTCCCTGGATCCATGGATTCTAGCATGATTATTCTTCAATTAGCTAATAAACATTTGTAAATGAGTGTAAACAATGCTTGTGTTTCTAGTTCTGGGTTACATCACTCTTTTTTCTAGTTCCATCATTTTGCCTACAAATTTCATGATGTCATTTTTTTAACAACTGAGTGATGTACACTATGTAAATAAATGTACCACATATTCTTTATCCATTCTTCCTAGATGTTGGGGAACATCTAGGTTATTTCCAGTTTCTGGATATTGTGAATATCCAGAACATAGTTGAGCAAGTGTCCTTGTGGTAAGGTAGAGTGTCTTTTAGGTATATTTCCAGCAGCAGTACAGCTGGATCTTCAGGTAAATCAATTCCCAATTTTCTGAGACATCCCCTATTGACTTCCAAAGTGATGTCTGCACTCCCACAAACAATGAAGGAGTGTTTCCCTTGCTGTCCATGCTCACCAGCATGAGCTGTTGTGTGTGTTTTTGATCTTATCCATTCTGACAGGTGTAAAGAGGAATCGCTGAGTATTTTGATTTGCTTTTTTCTGATAGCTGAAGATTTTAAACATTTCTTTAAACATTTCGATGCCATTTTAGATTCCTCTTTTGAAAATTCTCTGTTTAGATATGTACCCCATTTTTAAATTGGATTATTTGGGGTTTTTTGATGCCTACTTTCTTGAGTTCTTTATATATTTTCAATATTAAATCCATGTCATAGTAGAAATGGTGAAAATTTTTTCCCATTCAGTAGTTTACCATTTTGTCTATTGATGGTGTCCTTTGACTAACTAAAGCCTTCGGGGTAGGCTTAGATTTTTGTAAAATCTATTTTAATAAATGTTATCAAATGCTTCAACCTCACCTTCTAGCCCACTATCCACTGGTAGGAGAGAAAAGATGGTAACTGGACAAGGAGATGTAGGTTTGTGCAGAAGTAGTTACTTGGGACAGGTTCAGTCTCTGTTTGTCAGGATACCAGCAGTCCAGTTCAGTAGTGTCAAGATACCAAACACAAATAGCAGTATACGATACAGCAGAAACCACTAGGCATCAGGCATACACCAAATAGGTCAAAAGTGATTAGGACCAGCCAAGGTGACTGGAGAATTTCTCTGTGCTACCTCTCTCAATGAACTGAAGATCAGCAAAGGCAAAGATCAAGATGTGAGACCAATAAAGCATTGCAAGGCTAGCTATGCAAGTACATCATCACTGTCCATTGAGTCCTTTTTGTCCTGTCCTGCCACAGGTCTTGAGTCAGCAAGACACCATGTGAGTCTGCAGTACATGACATATCCAGAAACTTCATTTTACTTCAGTTTTATGAGGTCCCATTTATTAACAGTTAATAAATCTTGATCTGTCTCTGTACCAATACCAAAGACCCTCTCTCCCATAGATTCCAGATAAGGTAATCCTCTGCTACATACTTATCTGGAGCCATTCATGCATCCTTGTATACCCCTTGGTTGGTGGTTTAGTCCCTGGGAGCTATGGGTGGTCAGGTTAGTTGACATTGTTGTTCTTCTTATGGGCTTACAAACCCCTTTAGCTCCCTCGGTCCTTCTCCAAACTATTCCATTGGGGTCCCTGGGCTTGGTCCCATGGCTGGCTACATCTGTATTGGTCACGTAATGGCCGAGTCTCTTAGGGGACAGCTATACCAGGCTCCTGTCAGCAAGTGTTGCTTGGCATCAGCAATAGTGGGTCTGGGTTTGATGTGGACAGTTAGGATGGACCCCTAGTGGGCCAGTCTCTAGATGGCCTTTCCTTCGGTCTCTACTCATTTTTTTTTGTCTCTGCATTCCCTTTATATAGTAACAATCTGGGTTAAAAGTTTAGAGATGCACTCATCCCTCAACTAGAGGTCATTTCTATCTACTGGAACTATCTCTACAGGTTCTCTCTGCTCTTTGTTGTGTATTTTGGCTAATGTCATCCCCACTGGGTCCTAGAACCTCTTGCTTCTTTGGTATCTAGGACTTTCTACTGGCTACTCCAAATTCCTCACCCCCACTGCTACATATTTCTGTTCAATTTCCTGACCCTCTGTACTTCTCTCCTGTCTCTTCCTATACTTGATCCTGGCTCCATTCCCCCCACCCTGTCTCCTTCACAGGTCATTCCCTCCCTCTATCTCCCATGATATATTTTGGCCCCCCTTCTAAGTAGGATTGAAGCATCCACACTTTGATCTTCCTTCTTCTTTAAGCTTCATATGGTCTGTGAGTTGTATTGTGGGTAGTCTGAGCTTTTGGGCTAATATCCATTTATCATGGAATATATACCATGTATAGTTTTTGTGTCTGTGTTAAGTCACTCTGGATGACATTTTCTAGTTCCACCTATTTGCCTGCAAATTTCATGAAGTCATTATTTTTAATAGCTGGGTAGTATTCCATTCTACAAATGTACCACATTTTCTGTATTCATTCTTCCATTGAGGGACATCAGGGCTATTTCCAGCTTCTGTCTATTATAAATAAGGCTACAATGAACATAGTGGAGCATGTGTCCTAGTTATATTTTGGAACATCATTTGGGCATATTCCCAGGAGTGGTATAGCTGGGTGTTCAGGTAGTACAATTTCCAATTTTCTCAGCAACCACCAGATTGATTTCCAGAGTGGTTGTAACAGCTTGCAATACTACCAGCAATGGAGGAGTGTTCTTCTTTCTCCACATCCTCACCAGCATCTGCTGTCACCTGAGTTTAGCCATTCTGACTGGTATGAGGTAGAATCTCAGGGTCGTTTTGATTTGCATTTCCCTGATGACTAAAAATGTTCAAAACTTCTTTAGGTGCTTCTCATCCATTCAAGGTTCCTCAGTTGAGAATTTTTTGTTTAGCTCCGTACCCCATTTTTAATGGGGTTATTTGGTTCTCTGTAGTCAAACTTCTTGAGATCTTACATATATTGGATATTGGCCCTCTATGAGATGTAGAAATGGTAAAGATCTTTTCTCAATCTGTAGTTTGGGTTTTGTCCTATTGACAGTGTCCTTTGCCTTACAGAAGCTTTTCAATTTTATGAGATCCCATTTGTCTATTGTTGATCTTAGAATATAAGCCATTGGTATTCTGTTCAAGAAATTTTCCCCTCTGCTAATGTGATTGAGGCTCTTTTGCAATTTCTCTTCTATTAGATTAAACGTATCTGATTTTATGTGGATGTCTCTGATCCACCTGGACTTGTGCTTCATACAAGGAGGTAGGAGTGGATCAAATTGCATTCCTCTACATGCTGATCACCAGTTGAACCAGCACCATTTGTTGTAAATGCTGTCTTTTTTCTACTTCGTGGTTTTAGCTTCTTTATCAAAATCAGTGGAGCACGGGTGTGTGGGTTCATTTCTGGGTCTTTGGTTTTTTTCTATTGATCTACCTTCTGTTCGCTAAAAGGGGAACATTCTGGAGTCAGCTTCCTGTGGGGGAATCTTGGAATTTAGGGATACTCCAATGCTGACCTTCATGTCTCCTGCTTCTCTCTCGGCATCCACCTCTGTCCTACTTTTGGAGAGTGTCTAGTCACACTGGTGAGTGTGAGCAGAACAGGGCAGTGCAAGACAGAGGCCGATGTTCACTTCTGGCCCAGAGAAGCTCTCCAAGAAGTGAAGTGTCCTGATGAAGAGCCTATGAGAAGGAATGAGATTCAGGCTGTGGAAGTTCTTAAGGAATTTTCCAGGCAGTGAGGTACTCCAACAGGATCCCAAAGATGGAGTACCTTAAGCAACACTGAACTTCTTGTCACCTAGGAGACAGTTGATCGGCCTCTCTGGATACCTGGAACTGCATAACTGGCCTCCCTCCTTTCCAGAGAAGGGGTCCTTGTTGGCACTTTGGGGACAGGTGAGTCTTCAGTTGGTCCCAGGGAGAGCCTGGTATTACCTTGCAAAACCTTCCCACTGAGTCCTCCAGATGTAGGGGTAAGTAGCGAAGAGATCAAGACTGGAAAATCTGGCAGGATTTAGAATCCATAGTTGGAGGGTGAGACATCATGTCAATATGGAGAAATACCTTCAGGCTCTAGGCTAGTGTGGCATCTGCCTTATCTTCACCAACAGGGTTCTAGACCCTGGTCTGGCCTTCCTTGGCCTCTCAGCTCTTGTAGCCAGAAGAGTAGGTGCTAGGCCTACGGAGCCAAACATCTGGAAGATCTGCCTGATGGTTGGGAAGCACCACAGGGCTGATATCACCTGGCCCTCCACAGCCCTTCCAGGATAAGCTGCTGTGGTGAGAATTGGGCATGTTTGGGTCATAGATGGTCTCCTTCAGTGCCAGCAGAGGGGTCATGCTTCCCATTCAGCTGACCCCGCTCAAGTATGGGGTGTCCAGTGCCATTCATGACTTCTGGGTAGGTGCCCACAGAATCTGGCACACGGACACTGGGCTCAGAGGCACAAGTATCACCTCAGATGCTGAGTCCCTCAAGGATGCTGGTCAAGGAACACAGGCCATCTGGGAGCTCTTCAACTTTGGGCTTAAGGCAGTGGGCAGGGCCATCTGTCAGGGCCTACAGGGGCTCAGTTTTCTGTCCCTGGGAATCTTGCCTGATCCAAGTTTGGGGGTTGGGACCAGCCTGCTTATATGGAGAGGAGGTCTGCAGGGCTGGACACTGGCTGAAGACTGTCTGGTGGTCCAGGAGCAGATCCCTTGGGGAGACAGGGGCTTGGGCGTGCTGGAGGCAGCAGCTGCTATCATGTATCTGCAAGTCTTCAGAGAGTATGAAAGGGCAATGGGAAAGCTTGCTGGCACTGTTTCTGTGCCAATACCATGCACTTTTTATCACTCTTTCTCTGTAGTACAGCTTGAGGTCAGGGATGGAGATTCCCCCAGAAGTTCTCTTATTGTTGAGAATACTTCCACTATCCTGGGTTTTATGTTATTCCAGATGAATTCAAGAATTACTCTTTCTATCTCTGTGAAGAATTGAATTGGAATTTTGATGGTAATTGCTTTGAATCTGTAGATTGCTTTCAGCAAGATGGCCATTTGTACTATGTTAATCCTGCCAATCCATGATCATGGGAGAACTTTCCATCTTCTGAGGGTTCTTGATCCAATATTTTATTACAGAGCCTCTAAAAAGTAAAATTAGTCAATTAATGGTTTTAGTGAATCATGTGAATATTATGTATTTATACAATCAACTCTTACTGGTCTTGTGTTGTATATGTACACATGTGTGTTTGAAACAAATGAAACAAGCAATTCATTCTTGAATAAGAATTTGATCTTGAGAGGATGAAGAGATTGTGCATTTGACTTATCTCCTGTTGCTCCATAGACAAACTATGTACAGACATCTTGATACCACATTTTGTAGAATATCTTAACTTTCAGCTGTGCTTGATTTTGTTATAGATCTCAGTTATTTTAAGGCCAAATATTTACCAAGTTATACAAAATCTTCTGTAATATATTTGTAATGGATATTGTATTAGTCCAAGGGCTAGCTTATTAGCACACTTTTATTTTTTATTTTAATTGATTTACTAGTTTTTGATACAGTGGCATGACTGAGGCCCACACTGAACTCTATGTAGCTAAGGATGACTTTGAACTTCTGAACTTCTGCCTTGCCTTCTCAATATAGATGTGTGCCACTGTCCTCCATCTAGCTTATATAATATTTGTGTTTTACCCATGGCTTCTGCATTCTAGGAAATCACTCTGTCAAAGAGTCACATCTCTAGCACAAACCAAGTATTTTTAATTAAACAATAATAATTTTACTGATTTATCTACAAATATTATCATGAACAGGATTAATAATAGTATACCGTTAAGATCTATATTTCATGAGAATTAGGGTGCTGCCCCTACAGACTTTCTAGGTGAAGTTGATGTGTTACATGTGCTTTAGTAGGTGACAGAGAGGAGAGAGGCCATGCCTATGTTCAGTGTTCTGGCCTGTGAACATCTCAATGATTAGTAGTCTAACATTTCCTAAAAAAAAAATGAGCCTGAGATGACCATCAGTCTGGTGCTAGGTAGGTCCAGGATGGGAAGCAAGGTGGAGACTAGAAGAACCCTGCCTGGGGCCATAGAACAGGGAAACTGTCTCTGTCCCTCCTCAGCTGCAGCACTCAGAAAAATGGACACTACACCTCACCTTGGCCAAACCATACTGGCTGTGGATGTAGGGGTTGCAAGTGAGCTGGCCCTGAAGGCATGAGATTCAGAAAGCCAGTGGGCTGACCAACTCACACAGCTCTCACGTCTAGATTCCTACCAATCCAAAACTACAGGATCTCCATGACACAGGCAACAACAGGATATCCAAGAGGAGTCCCAGTGAAGTTCCAGTATTGATAGTGATAGCAGAAGGCAGACAACTGATACCAGATTGATGACTCATTGCAATATAACAAATAAATCCTCATTTAGTCTTGGTGGGCCACAGTGGGCCTGGTCTTCAGGATTATTTGTTCATAACTAGAATTCTATGTATGTTCATGTTTGTCTATCTTAGTAGTTACACTGAGAATTAGGTATAGCCATCACTGGCTACATGAACTAGGTTCCCTGAAGAGAAAGATGGGGCTACGTGGGAGGATAGTGAGAGAAGAATAAAATGAGACCAAGACAAATTTCTGATCAAGACCCAATGTTTACTTAGAAGTCTGAGTATATAAAGGGAGGGGACCCATCCCCCTCAATACCAGGATCTCCTCATCTCATCAGCATCTTGTTGGTTGTCAAGAACACGTCAGGTAGACAGGCTCAATAACTAAGTGGGTGGTGACTTCTTTCAGGAAGCTGTAGAAGTGGCAGGACAATAGACTTCACCTAGGTCAGAGGGCTCCACCCTAGGTGGGCTCTGAATCAGCCTGGATCATGCTGGGAGAAGGACACAATTACTCCCTTTTTATTTATTAAAAATTAGCTGCTGAACTGGGCATAAGATATACTTATGCTGGGCTGGTGAGATGGCTCAGTGGGGAAGAGCATCGACTGCTCTTCAGAAGGTCATGAGTTCAAATCCCAGCAACCACATGGTGGCTCACAACCACCCGTTAAAAAAAAAAAAAAAAAAAAAAAGATATACTTATGCTCCATAGTCCTGCCTGGGAATTATGGTGGCTGGCAGCCCTGCCTCTCTTAGGACTTGATCTTTAATGGTCTCTCTCTTACCCATCTTGGGGGGTCACATGCAGCTTGTTCATGTTTATTTGCACAAACTCGGCCTTTTAATGTTTATTATTAATAAACACGGCCTCTTGGCACGTGTCTCTGTCTTAGGTAAAATGAGAGTCATAGATTCAGTTTCACATCTTTGGCTGCAGGCCCTCATAGCACACATTTTTCCCATACAGACCAAAGCCACAATATGTACTTAATGCTTTTCTTCATCACAATGAATAACTGCTGCATCTGAGCTTTTCCGAAGTTGAGCCTGCATGTTGGTAATACACCTGCTTGAAATACCAAAAGCTTCATTAAAGAGACATTTTTTAAAAAAATCTTATCTCTTATATGTCTAGTTTCTAGGATAAAATTACATAAAATATTATCCCAATTTAGAAGTATCTTTAGAGGCCTGGTTTCTTGGGCTGGTTCTTTCCACTTGTTGTTAAAATTACTCCAACCCTGAGTTAGCAGTTTTAAGGTAACTTTCTATTACGATTGTTATACCTTTTCACCACACTCAATAACTTAAAGCCAAAAATCTATGACCAAGACATGCAGAGCATATTTATACCTTTAAGACTAGTCAGAAACCAAATGAAGCAACTGAAGATCTTATTAATGTAGACCAAATTAAAGAATTTTTACCTTTTCTAGCTATAATTTGAAGAGAAAAACCACTTTGTCGTTTTTGGACCCAATAATCATAATTGCAGAGATTTTTCTAGGAAAAAACAACTATTAGCTTATTTGCCTTAGAACTTAAGCTGCTGATCTCTCTTAAAAGCAGCATTTTACCAGGGCCTCTCTTGCTGCTTTTGCCTCCTGGCTAAGGGTGCAGGGCAACTTAAATCTGCCTCCCCTGTGCACACTGAAATTGAATCAAGAGATGGATAGCCAACAGATAAAGTATTAACCACTTATTCTTTTTAACATGAAACAGAATAACAGTCATTCAGATAACAAAACAAAAACAGACACAAATTGACACTTGGACAGATTGGTGCACCAATGACAGACAACACAGAGAGGGTAGAGAACTTGATGTAACCAAATCTAAGGATTTCTCCTGTATGGGCCAGAGAGGAAGCAGGACATCTCCCAGTTTCTTTATGTCCCTAAGAGAGCTCCAAAATCCATTTCCTTTCTCTTTTGATCTTTCTTATGTCATTTGTATATTTCCCTGCTTTTTTGTTGTTGTTGTTGTTGTTGTTGTTTGTTTTTTTACTCTTTTTGTTTTGTTTTGTTTTTTATTTTATTTATGTCCTACTCCTCTCACCTGATGCAGTTCTTGACTGTGGACAAATGCCTGTTTAGAAGTTTCTGATCTCATTTTCCACTGTCAATCCCCTAGCTAATATCAGCGTTGGACCAACTCTGACTCAGTGTATCCTGTATTCTTTCACACCTACAGCAACAGTTTCAAAAGATGAAGTTTAAAGCCACAGCTAGCATCAGTACTGCATGTTGCTTACTGTGCGGGATACCATCTTCTTCTATTTTCTGTGGCACTCAACCAAGACAGTGTTCCCTCATTTGAC
Organism: Hylomyscus alleni; assembly: GCA_019843855.1. NCBI lineage: Eukaryota > Metazoa > Chordata > Mammalia > Rodentia > Muridae > Hylomyscus > Hylomyscus alleni. The sequence goes on along the minus strand of JADRCC010161309.1, from coordinate 5,011 downwards.
CTTTCTGTGCTCAGGTTTCACTTTCTTAGCACCACCTGTAGTGGTCACCCGCTACATGAACTGGGTTCCCTGAATGGAAAGGCGGGGCTGTTCTTCTCTCACCATGGGGAGGACGGTGAGAGAAAAATAAAGTGAAACCAAGACAAGTTTCTGATCAAGGCCCAATGTTTACTTAGGAGTCTGAGTATATAAAGGAAGGGGACCCATCCCCCTCAATGCCAGGATCTCCTTGCCTCATCAGCCTCTTGTTGGTTGCCAGGAACTTGTCACGCAGGCAGACTCAGTAACTAAGCTAGTAGTGGCTTCTTTCAGGAAGCTGTAGAAGTGACAGGACAATAGACTTCACCTAGGTCAGAGGGCTCCACTCTAGATGGGCTAGCTGGCTGTGGCAGAGCAAGGTCTGAATCAGTTTGTACCAGGCTGGCAGAAAGAAAATGGCTTGGGTGGGGGCCTAATCATTGAAGGCTCACTGTCCAAGCTGCACCCTGAGGCACAGAGGTGAGGGCTTCTTCATGTGAGCAGTAGGTAGATAACAGGGCAGATCATCTGTCTGGGCAATTCCAGATCTTCATGGTTGTATGGCTTCAGCCACAATACCAGATTTCTCACTTGTAACATACATAAAATATTCATTTTTACTGCAAAGGGCTGATGTAAGCTTTGATGAGTCCATGCACATAAAATGCTTAAATCAGGCTTGGCACACTAAATGCACTGAATAAATCATTACTGCTCTATTTCCCTTTCCATATTACATGCAGTTATGTTTCTCCATGGTCTACCTTGTTCCTCTGACTGCTCTGCTTCTGTTATATAGACTGAATTGAGCAAAGAAAATCACATCCTGGCTTTCTGGGAAGTGTGGGTACAGTAGCTAATGTTTAAGAGCATGGACTTGGATGTACATAAGACATTGTAAGGATGACACCTCAGGCTCAAACAGTATGTATACACAGACTGTTTTATTCTACAGAAGTCCAGCATGCTGGGTTCTCCCATTACTAAGATAGAAAGGTACCCAAGTGAGCTTGCAGGCCTGATTTAAAATACATTAGGGAATTCTGGGGTTGGTGACCTCTATGTTAATATTGGGTCCATTTCTACAGACATTCCATTATCAGGGTATGGGGGCTGGAAACTGGCTGGGGAGGTCTGGGAACTATTACTGAGGAAGTACCTCAGGAAGTCATCTGGAAACTCCTGATGACCCATTGTCCTTGCCACAGGCCAGGTAGCAAGGCAACTTGTAAGGCCTGGACTTGCCTAGACTTGTCCAGTTCTTGGAAACAGAAAATTTGGCCTAGTATCCTTAACTGTCAATTGGAAGCCTGTCATAGAATTAGCCTAGCCTTCTCAACATAAGTGCAGACGTTATCATTTCTGCAGTGAGGCCATGTCTATGCCTTGTCAATACTAATCATTTACATGCTAACAGCATGAAAAGCGAACATACAGTCACCTCAATTATTTTAAGTAGAACATGAAGGCATCTTTTTGGGGGGGATATTTTCATTCAGAAACATTTATTCCTCTACTACTGCAAGAAGTATACCTTAAAAATACTTTTTTCAGAACTGAACTTGGGTTTCAGTTTATCCATAATTTATCTTTACCTAATTTGACATTCACTAGAAGACAAAAAATTAGAGGTGGGCAGATGTTTCATGGAAGAGGAGGTTTGCAGTAAGGGTGGTTGCTTCTATATTAAGATTTAATACCATTTCAATTCTTAACAGTGAAGGAGCTTGTGCTCCTTTGTGTCTGTCTCACTTTTTTGGCAAATTATTTTACTATTTTGACATTCAGTTTCCTTATTGCAATATGAAAATTTTGTGGTAGACAGAACAATGCCCATCCCTCAAAACAGTCACTTCCTAAGTCTCATAATGTGTGAGTATGTATCTCCCCATATCCTCAGGAGAATACAGCCAGTCTGCACTGGGATTTAGAATTCTAGACCTCTGTAGAGATAAGATAATGTAATTGTATTATTCTACGCCGCCAAGTTTGGGAAATATATTTCAGTAGGAATATGAAAATACTACATCTAGCTTTCTAGTTTGTAAAAAAAGATGAAGCAGTGTGTTTGTTAAGCAGCAAACATCCAGTGAACTCCATCATTATTTATTTATTTATTTATTTATTTATTTATTTTTGGCATTTGTTTTAAAAGATTTTATTTGTTTATTTTATACATACATGTGCTCTATTTGTATGTATGCCTACATGCCAGAAGATCCTATTATAGATGGTGGTGAGCCACCAAGTGGTTGCCGGGAATTGAACTTAGGACCTTGAGAAGAACAGACTATGCTCTTAATGACTAAGTCAAACTCTCCAGTCCTCTAGATTTGGTATTTCAAGACAGAATTTCTCTTTGTAGGCCTGGATTTCCTGGAACTCACATTGAAGACCAAAATCGCCTCCAACTCAGAGTTCTGCCTGCCTATGCTTCCAGAGGGTAGGGATTAAAGGCATGTGCCACTAACACTTTGATAAGTTTTTCTTGGATTTGTTTTACTAGAGGTAATTTTTAACCTTTCTAAAAAAATTGGAAGGGACTTACTTCTAAATCACAAAGCACATGGGGGATGGGGAGTAACTAGCCTGGGTGCATTCTGGATTCTGGCTTCCCAACCATACAACATTTGGGAAACAATTCACTCAACCTGGCTGAGCTGCAGCCTCCCCTGTAAATCAAATGGCACTGCCATATTATTCTGAAATGCTATTTTCAGAATAACAGCTTCAAATGGTTAGAAAGCTTTTTAAACATTCCTCTTCCATTAAATACACGCTTCAGACTAGGCTTCCAAATGTCCAGTGATTCAAAAACACCTTTAGGTAATATCTTCAAAGTAAATTCCTGCCGCTGATTGACAGAAATGAACTCCTAGGGTGTTAAAATATACATCTACCCTTTATTGCTGCATTCACTCAAGCACTTTGCAATGTGGAGTCAAATCTGTTAGAATAGCCCTTTGGACATGTTTGTCTTGTTGGATGTAGAATGTATTCATTTCTGACTGCTCAGGGTGTAGTTTGCATCTCTTTAGAGCTCTCGGTTTGCACTGACATCTGTTATAGATACTGTCTGACTAACGAAGCTGTTTTTATTTTCTTAAAGCGTGATGTGTCCTAGGGATAAGAAAGAATAAAGAAAAAAGGGGGAACAGAAGAACAAGCAAGGTCAAGATTTCACAACAAAGTGAAATTTCCAAAGGGTCTCTGATGCATCGTTTTCATCAGAATTGAGGAGCAGCAGGCATAGGCAGCATTCTGTTCAGCTTTGAGTCTGGATCTGAGCAGGCGCAGCCCTGTCAGGAGCCTTGGCTGGGACTTAGTTGCTTTGTCCCCTTCAAGGAAGAAGTTAAGGGCTTGTTCTCTTTCAAGATTTTCCCTTAAGGGAGGAAGTAACTGATTATGCAAAATAAATTATACAGCTTGGGAAATAAAAAAGGCTAACACAGTGTCGATGATTCCATTTAGGGCTGCAAGTTTTATTTCTGAAGATGCACAGAAGGGTAAAGTCAAAGTTAACCCTCCCCCAGGAAAACATCCTGAATTCACCCAGGGGACACTTCCTGTCTGGGAGGTTTGGACCAAAGGGAAGCTCCTGCTTGTCTGCTGCTTCACCTAAGGGTTCTGTCTTTTTAAACTCAGCATTTAAAATAAAGGGAGACAACCTTACTCCAAAGCAAAGAAGAAACAAAGACCATGACAGTCCTAACTGGCAGTTGCAAAGACTCTTCTAATCGCTTTTTAATAATATCTTTAGTCTTTACTTTTTAAATGCGGATGACACTGTGAAGGGAATGAAGCTTTTGTGAGTACAGGGGGAAGAGGATTAGGAGTGATAAGGAGTTCTGAGTTCACTAATGCAGCCAGTAGAAGACTCTTAAAAGCATTTTATCTCTACTTAAAAGCATTTTGACCCTACTTACTATGAAATAATACTGTAACCATAAAATTTCCGAAAAAAGCCTCACTTTTGGCTCTCTCAATATTTCTTTGCTATAAAAAAATGTATGAAAATGTCAATTTATCATTTATTTAGTGTATTTTCCTTTCTCACACATAATACAAGTGGAATTGAAAAATAGTTAAAGACACTGGATAGTCATCCATTCTGTATCATTATAACTTTTATATATCCAAGATAAGTTCCAAAAAGTGCCCATATACCCTTGAAATCAGAGAGTGTGTCATGCTTGTTTTGTGTTCTTGTTTTGATAGCAACGCCAAAGGAACACCTTCATTTTCTTTCTGAACCCTAGGAGGGATTGATATCTCATTTTGATAACTCACAAATGCATGAAACATTTGATTTTTTTTAAAGAAATAATTAGCCTAGAATGCATTCTAATTTGAAGAATACTACACGGAATATAAGTGTGCAAATGTGCAGAGTTTGAATACTAAAGGATGTAAACATAGGTGCCCTATGTCAGGCTTCTAGTTTTGTTAAGTGAATCCACTCTGATGCCTACTTGGCAGTTCAAACTGGCCAAGTCAGAAGAAGAAGACACAGCAGATGGCCTGAGGATCAGGCACAAGGTAGCCTACTTTTGCAGACAAACTACAGTGGCAACTTAAATCTAGAATGCAGCCACAGGATCAGACAATTCAGTGGGTCAGGGTGCATAGCTGGAAAAAGAACAAGGTAAAATAGGCTTGAGTCATGTGGCAACATAACTTATCATTAATCTAAGCAGACTCTCAGTCACTCCTACATAATGGTAGCATTTGCTCTAAGCATTTTAAAAGTAGATGGTTGAAGAAATAATATAGGAATGTTAGAGAAAGCAAATACTACCTCTGGCCTCTATTTGCTAATGACACTAACTTGCAAGAAAATCAGACATGTACTTTTAAAGAAACAGAAATATTTTTAAAATATCACTAAAAAAGGAAGAGAATGTTCTGATTGTTGATTCAAATTTATCTTGCTAACAAGATAATCTTTGGTGTGTAGTTCTAGTAAGAATTCTTTTTCATTGCAAAAAAAAAA
>JADRCC010161305.1:0-10749 GCA_019843855.1 Hylomyscus alleni | reverse complement strand
CCCCCCCCTCGACCTCTCCCCTTTCCCCCCCATCCCCTTCCCCCCATCCCCTTCCCTCCATCCCCTCCCCCGCCAAGGGGTCAGTCTCCCAGCTGAGCCGCCCAGGAAGAGGTTTCACTTGTTCTTGGATGAGCAATGGTGGGGAAAGGCCTGGGGTGGGAGATTCAAAGCAGTCATCAGGAGTGCTGGACCTCAGCCCTGCATCAGGGTGTGCTGGGCGCTCCCATTGGTTTTGCTGCTAGCCTAGGCCTGCAGACATGCCTCCTTAGCCTCTGATGTCCGTAATTCCTCATAGAAGAGTGAGCAGAAAGGAGTGGTCCCCTTCAGCCCATCTTTCTTCTCTGTGCCGAGAAGACTCCCTGCAGGTGACTTCTTGCTGCTTGGGTCTTGACTGTAGCATCACACACAACAAAGACACTAGGGACCCAACCCTGGGAAACAGCCTCCACTGAGCAGGGGAGTGAGTCTCTTGCTATCACCCTGTCTTGCTCTTCACAGCCTCAAGCAGTCTCCTTTATTGATTCTTTTTGTTTTCTCTCCCTGCTTCTTGTCCTGAAATCTCTGCTCTTTGCGGCCATGTTCTAAGGAGACACTCCGTACACCTGTCGACAACTAGAAGAAAAGACTGGATATCTACGGAGCTCATAAAAGCTAATGATAAATCTTCCCTAGGAGTGATCAGTTTAAGACAGTGACTATAAGGTAGATCTCAAACCTCTATGCTTTCTGCTGGAATGGCCATAGCTTGCTAAGCTCCAACATGTGACCACCTACACACATCCTGGCCACATCCTACTACATTGGCCCCAGACAATTCCCCTCCTTCTAAGGTCCCAGTAACAAACCAAAGTTCAAGTCCACCCATGGAATGAATGGGTCCATAGGGCTTACTACAAGCAGACATGGCAGACAGTCTTCACCTAGTGTGGATGATGGCTTCCCCATAGCCCCATAGAAGGAACCCCTTTGCACAGTCTTCCCCAGCCTATATGCTATACCCCCTTCCCAGACTCTGAGACCACAAGGCCACGTGCAGAATTGCATGCAACTTGTGGGAAAGAATAGCTGGATACTCAGACAACAATCAACGAGGTTAATTAACTAGAACCTTCTGCAAACCGGCACAGCTTACCTCATGAAGACGGCAGCTGCTTGGATGGAGGATAGTCCTGTCCAACAGCTCCCCATCATAGCTCACCATTTTGGAAGCCCCAGTAACATGCTTTGCAAAGTGCTTTTCCACACAGGATTTCAGCAAGCCTACAAACCATGTTGCAAGGCCAGAGTATCCCTGCCCCATGTTAAATAGATAACCTCGACCACATTAAGAACCTTGGCTTAGGTCACAGCTAGAGGCTGGGCTCTTTGGAGTTCCAGGAGCCACACTGAGAAGCTCTGGGCTGAAGGTGTTGCTCTCTGATGAGGATGTGGGGAGAAGCCTTCTATCTCCACCCCATCAGCTCAGGGCAGGTGGACAGATGTTCCTCCAGCTGTGAAGACCAGCTGCCCAGAGCCATGGTGTGTTTCTTTTACATATTGGACAGATCTGCCCAATGACGCTTTGAGACTATAGAGTCCAAATGAATCTGACATCCTTGTGAGCAACAGTGGCCCAGGTCAGGACTGCTGTAGGCTTAACCTGAAGACAAGAAAAGACTTAGCCTGTGAGTAAGGCCAGGGCTCAGCCTAGCATTGTGGTACTAAGCAAGAGTTCCTAGCCCGGCAAGAGGCAAACCCCTTCTTAGAATAGTTAGTCATGTGCCCACGTGCCCCTCTGCCATGTGGGAACAGAAGATATCTCCGACAGCTGCCGGCCACAATCCCCATAAAGCCATAAAGTCGAAACTGACTTTGAAATGGCCCTTTCTCCGCCTGTATCTCTGGACATAAATTTAAATAAAATGGCAATTTAAATGCCTGCAACACCAAGGAGGCAGCGTGGGGCTGTCTCTGCAGGCTTTGTGGGGAGACAAAACTCGCCTCTAAACTCATCATCCTGAGACACACACGGTGAGAGCTGGCGCAGGAGCAGGGGGGAGGGGGGCACCAGCTCTTTGCAGGAGAAGTGGATACCCCAGAAGCTCAGCACTTCCTGCCTTGGAGCCCAGGGGGAGGGGAGCTCTCAGGAGGCCCTGAGGTACACAAAGCAGAGGCAGCTTCACCATTGGCTCTGTCTCTGGGGAAGCAGGAATACAGAGATTCATTTGCCACTCTAAGGAATATTTAGTAGTCCCTGAGTGGATGCCACACACTCCCAACTCCGTAAGCTCTAATAAATGCCCCTGCTGCCCTTCCTGCAAGGGAGTGCATGGGGAGTTAGAACCCATGAATTACCAGATCTTTGTTGGAACATAGCAGCAGAGTGGTGGATGCTCAGAGGAGCTTAGAGTTCAGCATAGGCAGGTCCTGGGTCCATCCAGGTCCTGACTCAGTAGTGCATGCTTCTCTAGCAAATCCCTTAGTCACTGATGCTGCTGGCTCTGGGTCTCTCAGTGAGCTACGTGGGGCTATGAGTCTTATAAGAACACTGAGTAGGAGCAGAAGCAAGAAGACAGATCTCAGAGGTCATTGAGGTCAAATAAGAGTCACTACACCTGCCCTAGCTATCCCCAGAACTCATCCTAGGGCCTCATCCAGGTTGCCTGCCACTCACCCAGCCTCGATTTCACACCTGTAAGCCCTGGAATCATGCACTGGGTATGAAGTAGGCACCTCTAATAGCAAGTGCCTAGGCTATGGGCTCCTGCCAACGGTTCCCCAATAGAACACACACTTCTTCTTTAAGGTATCTGGAAGGTGGGAAGCTTCATAGCTGGGAAGAAGTGGCAAAGCCGTTTCCTGAGCTGAGGATGTAGCAGCTCCTAGAAGCCTGTCTGAAGCCCCACTCTACACGCCACAGCTCCTCCCTTTGCTATTGAGGCTGGGGTGACCCAGGCCCAAGCCCAACACATCCTCTCTAACCTTGGAGAATTCATATAACCCCCAAGGGACAATCTTTATCTGTGTCTTCCATTATATCGGAGATCATTCAGAGACAAGCTTAGACTGCCATGCCCACCCCTGAATGCTTCCGTCCTCCCGAAGAGCAGAATCTTCGTCCTGTCCCATGACACAGTCACGAAGAAGGAAGGCTCAGGCACCTTCTTCAGGCAAGCCTGTCTCTTGGAGAAGCATGTCCCTGTAGGGAAGCGCTGGCAATACTCAGTCAAAGCTGTATCAGGAAGTGTGAAAGGCTTGAAATGAAGCTAGCATGTCAAAGGCATGGGAGCCAACCTAAAGGGTTCCCACTGTCAAAGCAAGAGGCAGTAATAAATACCATGTAAACGTCCATGCGCCCGCACTGTATAAATAAGTGAACAAATCATTAAATGGGAGAGAAGGGATGTCTTTGAGAAGAATCCTAATTAATGAGTGCAGAAAGATTGAGGGAAATAAATGCCGCCATTAGAATGCCACAGAAGTCATTGCTGCCAGCGACAGCCACCGAGGAGGCCTGAATTAATGAGCGAAAGCTTGAGGAGGAGCAATATATTTGCATAGTCACAAAGTATCTCCCTCGAGATATTTACTAATTCCAAAGACAAAATAGTAACTTTGTAGAAAAGAGACTCCTAGGCTCCAGTTGTGGTCAACTACCAAGGTTAACTTCTCTAAGTCCTCCCTCATCGTGAATTTCCATGGGCCTCTCTCCGAAGCACTCCGCGCTCCCCAAAGCCTTTACACTCAGTCTAATTATGAAAAGTGCCTGGGACTAGGAAAATAGTTCAGACAGTAAAGTGCTTGCCAAGTTTGAGGCCCAAAACCCATGCAAAAGGCTAAATGTTGGGGGCTGAAGAGATGGATCCATGGTTAAAAGCACTGATGGTTCTTCCAGGGGACCCAGATTTGATTCCCAGCAGCCACAAGGTAACTCGCAACCACCTGTAACTCCAGCTCTAGAGGACCTGACATCCTCTTCTGACCTCCATACGCATCAGGTGTGCATGTGGTACTCTGACATACATGCAGGCAAAATACCAGTACACATAAAGATTTAAGGGGAGAAAAAGCTAGGTTTAGTGCCATGTGCTTGTAATCCAAGTACTAGAGAGCCACAGGCAGGCTGATCTCTTTGGCTCACTGGTCGGGTCTTGCTTAATCTGTGAGCCCTGAGTCCCAGTGACACACCTTGCCTCAAAACACAAGGTGGAAGAGGTTGGAGAGGTGGCTCAGTAGTTAAGAGCACTTGCTGTTCTTGCAAAAGACTAGTGCTCAGTTCCAAGCACCAGATGGCAGCTAGCAATCTTCTGAAATTTCAGTTCTAGGGGATTTGATATCTCTTTCCAGCCTCCACTCTTACGTAGAAGTAAGAACAAGGTAGAAAGTACCCGAGGAGCAACACCCAAGCTTAACCTGCAACGGCCACACCTGCACATATATACCAATAGAAAGAAAAAACCAAAGGGAGAGACATTCTACAAAGTGACCTGTACTGACCCAGAGGAAGAGAAGGAGATGTCACAGGGTGGGAGCTAGGAAAGCATGGTCACCAAGAGTAGCCTGGCCTCTAGCTAGGACCCTGGGATAGAAGAGACCACAAGAGGATGCTGAATAGTGTGTCTTGCATTAGTGACACTCTGTGAACAGTTCTCTTTGCATATTTGCCCTGTGGTTGGCTACGTAAGGAGATATTGGGCGGCAGATATGCAGAAAGTTTCTGTCCTATTTTGAAGTTTTTCTGTTTTTGAAACTACCCTGAGTTTACAAGATACCCTCCTGGCAGAGAGCCTCTAGGTGAAGCTGAGGCAACTGCTGGGTGTGGCCATGGGCAGGGCCATTGGAGAAGCACTACTCAGAACCCACACTCCCGTGACACAAAACAGCAGTCATCTGCTGAGGCCAGCTCTCCTAACATCTATGAATTCTTCCCTTACCATACCTGTTGCAGAATATTTGATCACACTATGAACCCCAAGATTCTGTTGTTTACTGGAAAAACCTGTTTTTACTTGTGGTATGGCTCAGTCTTAGCACACACCTTAAGTCCCTCTGGCCGGAATACAGACACACCCTTAGTACACATCTTTAATCCTAAACTATGAAGGTAAAGTTACTTTGTAGAAGGAAGTACCTGTGTTTGAAAATGATGTTTAATTGAGTGGTAGACAAAGTGACGAATCAGAGAAAGATTTGGCAGAAAGATATGCCCAACTCTCATGAGAAGAGAGACTACTTAAGAGAGAACAGCATAAGCTAGGCAGTGGTGGCACACGCCTTTAATCCCAGCATTTGGGAAGCAGAGGCAGGCGGATTTCTGAGTTCAAGGCCAGCCTGGTCTACAGAGTGAGTTCCAAGATAGCCAGAGCTATACAGAGAAACACTGTCTCAAGAACAAAACAAAACAAACAAAAAAGAGTAAACAGCAGAGAGAGAGAGAGAGAGAGAGAGAGAGAGAGAGAGAGAGAGAGAGAGGAGGGAGAGAGAGGAGAGGCCATTTTACTGGGACAGTTGTACAGAGACAAGTTGGAGAGAGAGAGCAACCTAGGTGAAGACAGAATGAGCCAGAGAATGAGGAGGAGCCAGAAGATTAGAACAGATTACCCAAGTTCATATGAAGTCAAGCAGAGCAATTCAGGAGAAGCTGAGAGAAGCCAAATTGAGTCAGTCAGCTTGGAGAGGAGTTCGAGCCAGAACAGCTGAGTGGACCATGCAGCCAGACATCAGAAAGAACTAAGAAGGGGTGAGCTTATTCAGCAGTAAGTCTCAGAGGCTGAAAACGTTCTAGGCCTAGAAAAGATTGTGCAGAGGCTAGAAGCCTCAAGGACTAGACCTAAGTTAGCAGAAGGAGGCACTAAGCCGCTGATGTAATTGACAGCAATTACATCAGGTGAATAAAAGATACTCTTACACACACCCAGCACTAAATCCCAACCATACGATATAAAACTGTTGCAGGCCAATGGGCCCTGTCAGCTTGTCCTGTAGCACTAGGCAAACTCATAGCCATTGGCAAATCTCTCAGTGACTGTCACTCCAGGCCCAGATGGAAGGCTACAGAATACAAAGATGCTCAAGCCAAAAACAAAAAACCAAAAAACAACAACAACAAAAAAAAAAAAACTCTACAAAAAAATTTTTTTAAAGACCCTCTTCCAATAACCTACCATCTATCATCTGCCTTATGCCTAACTCAGCATCAAAATTCCATTTAAAAATTTATTTTGAAACTTGCAATAATGCCTCTGCCACCTCCAGGAAATTCAGCAGAGGAGTGATAACAAGAGAAACATCTCAAACAGCATCCCATGGCCCTCAGGGGCCTGTGCTCTCAACAGAAGGGTTCTCTGCATCCTGAGAACTGGAATTGGAAGCCCCCTCCCCACCCCCTATTCCTGAGCCTACAAGGACTCAACCCCTTTAACGAACACAATTGTAGGCCTGAGTCATTTCTATCCAATCAAGGCAACAGCAGGCGGTATCTGTGTGTGCCGGCTGCCTTCACGCTGCGAAGTAGATTAATAAACCATTAGGGTAAGCAGGCTGGTTATTAGCCTGAGAAGGAGGCTCTTAGCTAATTGAAGCCATCCAGCAAAATGTCAATGCTGTCTTTGGACATGAAATATTAATGGCACCCAAGCCTGGACTGGAAGGCAGAGGTTGCTCCTGACCTCTTCCTGTGTGACCAAATGTCAGATGGGGACCTTCTCCAGGAGCGAGGCCAGAGCTATAGACTTAGAACATCTCACCAGAGGGCCAGCTCAATCATAGTGGTGTGGTGTGTACCATGGGGGCAGGAGTGGTGTTTGGCGATATGTGTGACCCTTTTCATACTGAATTTCAAGAAAGTAATTCCTGTGAGAAGGGAGTTCAGGGCCTGCTTCTGGGGTCTCAGCTTGTATGGCCTCTCAAGCCTGCTGGGGGGCTTGAAGACAACGTTTGTGCTGGCTCTCATGTTCCATACCTTAAAGCAATGTCCTTCACACCTCAGAAATGTCCCTGGACCCCTTGCCTCTTCTCCGTGTCCCCGGACTGGTGTGAGTGTCCTCTCTAGCCCAGGGTGTCCTTGTACCACTCTGATATTTCACCACAGACTCTTCTCCCTGGTTTTGCAGCTCCTTTGTGGTGAGCCTAGAGTCCGTGGAGATCAGGCCCTGCCTTCCTCAAGGTGATGGTGACCTAGGAGAGGATGGACTCAGCTGAGGCCTGCAAAGTAAGCTGGAGATGCTACTGCCTTTTCCTCAGGCCGTGCTTCCTGCCCGGGACGAGGTGGGAAGGCTGCGTGGAAACCAGCTCGGAGCTTGTGCAGGAGCTGAAACTGTGGTTTGAATCTTAGTACTTAGGTCTTCAGGAGCACCCAGAACAGAGTGCCAGGTCGGAGCAGCAATCAGGAGGCTGGAGCTGAACTGTGCAGGACAGACCAGAGCCCCCCTAGCCAAGAGGAAGGCTGGCTTTGGTGATGTTGACCTAGAGAGGACAGGCAGAGGGAGACTGAGGACCAAGAGATGAGGGTACTATGAGCCTATGGGAGGCAGTACTAGCATCCTTGAGTCAGTTGGACACAAGGGGTCCCCTAAGAAGAGCAGCCTGATTCCAAGTCCTCATCCCCATGTGATAAATATTAAGTCTCTTTCATGTTGCTATAGCAACCACACCTTTGCAAATGTTTCAGCCCCGTATTGTGTGTTAGATTTTATAAGATTGACATCAATTTTTTCTGACAACAATTTTTAAAGAGGCTCTCAGTGCTGTTGCTTTCTTCTGTTAAGATAAATTAAAATTCCGCTGGTCTGAAGATTCTTTAACGACTGCCCTGACCGCCTAGCCGCCATCCTCTCCCCCTACCCCACCCCAGGAGGTACCTTCTGCATCACTCCATCCTCCCAACACAGAGGCCCCTCAGAGACAAGAGCACTGTCCCAACACCACTAAAGGCTCACTCAACCTAGCAGTGGCCTATGGGGCATCCTGTGTGGTGACACACATCGAATGTCTTCAAAAGTGCACAGACTAGGGCTGCCTAGACTGCTCAGCAGGCAAAGGCACTTGACTCCAAGCCTGACAACCTGAGTTCAATCTTTGAGACCCACATGGTAAGAGAGAACTGATTCCTACAAGTTGTCCTCTGACCTCTGAATGAGCACACACACACACACACACACACACACACACACACACACACACACACTTCGGTTGTCCAACAGAAGAGGTCTGAATAAATCCTGTTGCCTGCATGCAGCAGAACACTCTAGACAGTGACATATGACACTGGAGTAGAGGTGCATTTGCTGACTTATCCAAATGCTCACAATACATTGTTCAATGAAATTAAGGTTGCCCACAGAAAGGATGTATGGTACACAGTGACACGTGTCTTGCGTATTTGGAGGAGTAGTCAGTAACTTATCACTGGGGGCCACTTCCCAATTCAGGGATAGCAAATATCTCCCCTCTCTTCTCAGGTCTGAGGATTCTCTGGTCTTTCTAATATGGCCTGAATTATTTATTTAACCAAAAGCTATAGTTTTGTTTAGGTGCATTGGTGTACACCTATAATCCCAGGTGGATTTTTGCTTGTTGGTTTTTATTTGTTTGTTTATTTAGAGGAAACCAGCATGATCCCTTCACCCCAGCACAGATCAGAAGCTTCCCCTGATGCCACCACAGGAAGGGAATAGTCCTCTCTGAGCCTCCTTCCTACAAAAGACAATCAAAAAGTCGCCTTCGAAGTCCCAGCTCCCAGGCTGGCGGCTGGAGGATAAGGCGGCTGAGGATGGGCATGGAAGTTACTTTGGATGCTCATCGCACAGTCTCTTAGGGACACAGCAGTGGCCAGGAGGTTGCCTGAGGGCTCGCTCCCTTGGCTTTCTCATTATTTCCTGCTAATCAGCGTCACACACCCCGAGGGATGCTGGTCCTGAATGCCACCAGCTGCTCAGAGGAGCCTCTCCCCTGTTCTGAGCACGCTTGACTGAGTTTGGGAAGACAGGGCGTAAGCAGAGCTGACAGCCCCATCTGTTTCCTTCTGAGCAGCAAGAAGTGCTTGGAGCCTGGCACAGATCCCTGTGAACACTCAAGGCTCAAGCAAAGGGAAGTGGCAGCCCCCATCCCCCGCCTCCCTGTGCTGGACCAGCCAGGGGTGGGGGGTAAGTCTAAAAATGAGCCTTCTACCCAGACACCCCCAGGATGGGTGTATAGACTGTGAAGTGACAGTGACCACAGTGATGGTGAAAACGTGACACATCCTTTACAGGCATGTTCTCCTTTACAGAAGAGGTCTACGACTCAGGGTGGCAACTGTTCTGGCCCAGCCAAGTCATGAACAGGGCACCAAGATGTCAATCCAGAGTCTGGATTCCATGTCCATGAAGATCCTGAGTTCAGAGCAAATGGACCAACTCCTCCCGGGGCAGAGGTCCAGAGCTTCCCTCTAAAGGCCACAGGCTTGCAGATGGCAAGAGAGCCAAGCCTCGGCACTCCTTCCCACCAGGGAGGCAAGGAAAAGGCTGTCAGAAGTCCTCCTCCACCCCACCCCAGAACAGGCAGGCCCAGGTGGTAGGCAAGCCTGTGTGGCAACTGGGTGAGGCCTGGGCAGGCTTAGAAGGGAACAGGGGTCACCTGCTGACCTGGAAAGGGATTCCTGGAAAAGAGACTTTTGAATGGAAGTCACATCGAAGCATCAAAGCATCCAGCCTGTCTTTGGTGATGATGGTCACAATCTCAGGAAATTACCCAGTGCTCAGGCCTGTATGGAGCTGAGGCCTATGAGTACAGAGAAAGCCAGTTTGAGGAGAGGGACTGCAGACCTTAGAACACCATGAGAGCACCACTCTCCCCTGCTGCGGTTGAAGGGCTGAGACACCCTCTTCCCCATCTGGAGAGTGTGGCTCTTTGAACAGAACAGCTGCCACTCTCATCAGATCAGCTGGGTCTCCGTGCAAATGCCCGCCATTATCAGGCCCTTAGACTACCATCCCCTCATAGGAGGGTAGTGAGGTCACTGGGCCCTCACTTGAGATTCTAGAAGCTCCTCACAGACATTTGTATGCAATTCTGTCCTAACTACGCACGGCCTAGATGGTTAGGAGACGCTAGACGAGGAATTCTCCACCTGTGAGTGGCGACCCTTTGGGGGTCAAATGACCCTTTCACAGGAGTTGCACATCAGATATCCCGCATATCAGATTCATATCCTTCACGTTATGATTCATAACAGTAGCAGACTTACAAAATAAACTAACCTTATGGTTGGGGGTCACCACAACATGAGGAACTCTATTAAGGGTCGCAGCATTGAGAAGGCTGAGAACCACTGTGCCAGACTGTATAACATGGGAAGGTTAATTGAAGAGAGGCCTCCTCCATGCAGCTGTGGGGAAAGCATCATTCATGCTGGGTGAGGAGTCCATGTGGCTGCTGTGGGATCACCCACACCCTTGCAGGTAAGCCCCCACCTATGGTGAACAAGCCCAATAAACCGATTGGTTCCCCAGGACAAACTTCAGAGGAATCCTGCCTTGGTTTGTCAGTGAGACCTTAGTGAAGGGGTCAGGCAGAAGTATTCTCCCCAGGGAAGGAATTCTCAGAACACAGAGACAGACTACCAGTCCCTGATCACCAGTTCCTGTAAGTTCCTCCTCACAGCCCCTCCTGCTGGGGCAGCATATTACATCTTTAAAAGTGTCGCCCCCTCTATGTTGTGTTACCTCTTGTCTTAGTCAGGGTTCTCGAGAGAGAGAGAGAGAGAGAGAGAGAGAGAGAGAGAGAGAGAGA
>JADRCC010161294.1:0-12418 GCA_019843855.1 Hylomyscus alleni | reverse complement strand
AAAAAAAAAAAAAAAAAAAAAAAAAAAAAAAAAAAAAAAAGGAACCAAAGTAGAAACAAACAGGTAGAAACCTGTGTGGAAAGGACAACAGGGGAGAAGCTTGAGTGAGGGTGGAAATTGAAAGCATACCCAGGCTCTGTGGATGTTCCCTGGGCTCACAGTGATATACTTATGGAACAATGAAGACTACTGTAGGCAATAGCTGAGCTCAGTCACACACTTAGGCAATTGTGGGAAAATGATCAGCAATGAGAAAAGACTGAAAAATAACCGTTCTGTTTCACTCCATTCTGTTAGTCAATAAAGAATTATTGAGCCTTTTTTTTGCATGCCAGAAACCTGGAGGAAAACATAATACAAAGACAAGCCCACAGTTTTGCAAGAATGTCAGTAACTAAAAACCAATGAGTTCCTAGAGCAAACTAAGATTATTGTCACTCCTGATGTTGTACTTATCACGTTTATAGCACTACATTGCAGGTGTGGCCAGGAAAGGATAAAAAAGGTTGGGACAATCATCCTGTATTCCATGTGACTCGGTCCCAAAATCACACATTGCTAGTGAGTCTAAAACCACAAGGTTAGAACTTATTAGAAATGATTGTAGAAATTATTTAAATGACAATATGTAAAACCATTGAACAAATTCATATAAAGCATACTCAGTGTAATTATGTTTTTGCCAATTTCTATTTGTTTATTTAAATAGATTTAAAAAAAAAGATGAATGAAACCAGGTAAGATTGAGATATATTAAGATACAATGCTGAAGAGAGGTCTTTCTTGGGAAATCGGATAAAGAACACTGGGAATACCTGCAGTGAGCTGAGAGTATCAACAGGATTGAGCCGCTACTACTGCTCCCCCGAGTATCATATTGTTCACCCTGAGATCTCACTTGGTTGCCAAGTGCTTGGGTCCACTCCATCCAGAAAAGGTTTTTATTCACCTTAACCTTCTTTCCCTTGCTTATGAATGGCCAGGTCTTCATCATCATCTTATTCATTGCCCCAGAAACTGGGATGCAGTCACTCCCTGAGACTGATAAGAGTTCACACTTTGAGTACAGAATAGAAGAGGATTTATCTTCTGCAAAGTCTGCTGCATTATTCCTCCAAATAATACCACAATATAAGAGATTATTTTTTCAAACTCAGTGTGGAACTAGCCTGACAGTATTTTTTTGGGCTGGATCAGAACCTTATACCTTAGATGTCATTCTTTATTCTTAGATGTGATTGGTTATTATTTCAGTGAATGAGCACCATTTAAAAGTGCTAGATTTCAGCCTGGTCTACAGAATGAGTTCCAGGACAGCCAGGGCTATACAGAGAAACCCTGTCTAGAAAAAACAAAAACAAAAACAAACAAAAAAAGTGCTAGATTTGCTTTAAGTATCTGTATAAAATTGAATTACAAGATGATGAAGAGTATTTGCTTAGCTCTCCCACTTGACGTACTGTTAAGGTCAAAACCAGAATAAATAAAAAATTTACATAACATAGATGTAAATCATAAGGAAAATTAGTCATCTAAGAAAATGTATTTAGCATCTTGAGGAGTAGGAACTGTGATTCTCCATCTCAAGATACTGATATACAGTAACAGTTACAGTTTTGTAAATTATAATAACCAGAAGGGATTGATCTATACCACAGAAAATGATGCAAGGAACATGGAAAACCCGTGGTGAATGAGGAAACCTAGGAAGAAGTAGCTGCTAGCATTTCTTGAGCATGCAAACTCTGTAAAGCTCTATGCTAGGGCTGATCATATATTATCTAGTGTATTCCTTGTAGAAAACCAGTGTGATGGGTATTAAGATAATATGCAATTTCAGCAGAGTTTAGCTACCTTATTCTAAGCCACACACTGTCTTGTCTTGAATTCAGACAGAGTCCTAGCTACAATTAATGTTCACTGAGATAACATCTTTACTTCCTACACTGCTCTCTGAGCATACAAGACCAAACTAGAAGGTCAAAAACAAGCATGAGAAATGGAATTTCATAAATATGAAGCTATACCAGAAAAAACAAGTATAATGTATAGAACTGTACAATAGCCCACAGATGTTATCAAGAATTCTTCAACAAGTATTTTTTTTTTAAACACCAGTCACCCACGATCTGAAGGTAGGTTTTAAAGAATTTTAAAATCACAAAACCATTCTTAAAAGATGGTTTATAGAAGCTGACAATCCCAGCATTTGGGGAGTTAAGGCAGGATTATAAATTCATGATGTCTACAGAGTAAATGTCTTAAATGTGCATCAACAACTGTATAGAAAATAAATGATTACAAAGAACCAAAATCTTTAGTTTAATGTGTTTTTACTTTAATGTGTTTTTAAACTACATTATTTTTGGCTATAAATGAGAATTTGGGTTTTTTTATTTATTTCCTTTTTTCACATTTTAAATTTTTTCTCCTGTTGTAAATTTCCACCCTAGTAATGTCTTTTAGCTTACCTTGTTATTTTTTCCTGTGTTTGAATGTAATATTTTTATTCTTTGTAGGGAAATGTTTGCTAGTATAACCTTGTTAATTATAACTTATTGAGTTCTGTCTAAAACTACAAAATGTTTATAAAAATCAACTGTACCATTATACTTCAATATCTTCACCTACAATTAGACATAATTGTACAAGATAGGTTACTATATAGAATATTAACCATGATATTTGCAATAATGAATTATAGGAATCTTCTTGTCTGATAAGGAATAAGATTTATTTTTCTCAATTGCCAGTGGTTCAAAGAAGAGCTACAAGGTCTCATAAGTCTTTCTTCTTGGTGGGTAGGGCAAAAGTCCTTAATGTGGATGCAGTGATTCTCTTCTGTATTGCTCTAATTCTTCTCAAATGTTGACATTCCATTTGTAGTATTTAATTGATAACTTATTATCAATTAGTATCATGATTATTACTTCTAGGCACTATGTTCAGTGCCTACCATGAGTCCACAGTCAGGAACTTTTGCTCTTCATAATATTGTCATTAATTATTTTGGGAATTTCACTACATGAACCCTGATTCCCACTCACTTCTGAGTCCTACCAAGTCTGACTCCACTCTAGTAACCTCTCCCCCCAAAAGAAGACAAGACAAAGAAGGAGGAAGAGAAGGAGGAGGAGAATGGGGACAAGAAGAAGATACATCTCTGGAGCATGGTCAAACTGTAGGTGCCTAGAGCCTTAAAGAAAACTGAGATTTTCCTCACCTGCACCCCTTCAGAATCTATCAGCTGTGGAGAACTATACTTTAGTTCTCCTTATCACAATATTTAGGATTCCTCTTCAATAGCTTTTTCTCTTAGGCTCACTTTTTTTGGGGGTCTGCATAAGGGTTGGCACAGAGGTCTTCTATGTCCTTCTTTGTCAACTGTTGTTCTGTAGTCATTAATATCACAGCAAAAGTAGATTCTTTGCCCTTTACAGTCAGCAGGAACATGATTATGAACTTTCATATGGTTTCTGGTGACAGTATTAATCTCAGACACCCATATGATCTCCAGCACATGCCACATACCTCGACATGATCTGCAGTGGCAATAGAGCTACAGACATCAATACAGCTCTATGCCTCAGAATTGGCCATAGATGCCATCAAAGTCCAAGAACATTAACATGACCTCAGGTAGCATCTGACAACACAAACCACTCACATCAACATGGCTTCAGGTAGCAGATAGACCACAGATATCTGCATGGCCTTCCATGCTAACATGGGCTACAGGACTCAACATAGCCCTAGGCTGTAGTCGAACCATGGACCCAGATATGGCCCTCTGCAGCAGTATGAACCATGGCTATCAATGTAGCCTCAAGAACTCTTCAGTGAATGATGGGATGAAAAAATGATTACTACTATAACATGTGTATGACATTTAACAATAACATAAAATACAATATAAAATTTTATTTATAACAGTTTCTTTTTTCTCAATCTGGTCAGATGAATGTTGATTGTTTCTTCATGATTAGGCAAATAAAATTGGCATAATCTAAAACAGTGAAAATGGTCTCATCACTGGGAAGAAAATAAAATGTTCCTGTGATTCCAGAAGAATAGTACTTGATGCTATTCTTTTCATGCCTCATTTACCTGAGCAAAAATAATTAAACGTAAAGATGAGATAAGCAAATGATGAAGCGATAGATGATAAATAGATGACTGGAGATCTATAATTAAAAGTGAATATATACATATATAAAAGTATATCTTTTTTCTGTATTTAATAATTTTGAAAAAAGTCAATGAAACATTCCAAGATATTTTGATCATCAAGTTAACATTTGGAAATGCATATTTCATTTGAAAATATTTGCAGACATCAACCTTTTATTTTATACTCCAGTTAACTTGCACTGTAGAAATATTTTTACAGGGAAGAAATTTTCTTACTACTTTTATAAAAGAAATTTTTATTGTGGTTTATGACTAATTCACACTTTAGGGAATTTCACAACTATTTTGCAACTGAAGAGTTTATCGAAAAACTTTTCTTTATAAAGTGTCAAAAATGACTAGATTAAATTATTAATATACATGATCTACATAAGAAAGGAAGGAAGCCAGCATTTTTAAGATTTAGTTGTATTTGTGTATATGTGTTTATATATGTATGTCACATGTGTGCAGGTGCCTGTGGGAGCCAGAAGAAAGTTCCAGATGCCCTGAAGCTGAGTTACAGGAAGTTGTGAGCTTTCTGATTTGGGTTCTGGGAATAAAACTCAGGTACCCTGGTAGAGTGGTCACTTTTCTTAACCACTGAGACTTCTCTCCAACCCAATAAGCTAACATCTTGTTATTAAATCAGAATTGTTCAATGAATTAATAAAATAAAATAGAACAAAATGAAAATAGGAGTCTTAGACCAATTCTAGATTCACTATCAAGGCATGGATCTTGGAATCCATATTCTAAGAGGAAAAGCAGTTGATTCCTAAGTATATTTGACCTACAATAACGAGTTGCCCAAAGAATGTTTGCCTTTAAATAACATCAGAAGCAGAAAGGCACTAGCTGTACCAGAGACAGAACAGATGTATTTGTCACAATTTAAGATTTATGTTGGAAACTTAAGCTCTGACTCCTGGTACAAATTTAGAATATTCCATTTTACCTTGGGAAACAACTCATGTCTTAACACAAATTTTGGAATCAAAACTCAGTAGTAAGTGAAACTTTGGGCATATATATTTATAATGTAGAGAATACACAAGATAAAGAGATGAGAACTAAGGTTAAAATTACACATGAAGATGAAAGGAATATTAAATCAAGGCAAGGGTTAATCCCCAACACCAAGGTTTTTTTGTGAGAGCTCTTACAAATCAATGAAAGATGTACTTTAACTGTGATTTGTAAGTTGAGAATAATTTCAAATTATTGTTTATTATCTGGAAAGCATTGCAGATAATATACAAAACCAACTTCAGAGTTTCTTGGAACATCTACTTCCTCATCAGAGTTTAAAACTAGAAATACATGAGCATAATAAAATTTAAATATCAGATAAGTAATTATTACTATTACCACTGTTCCTGTACTACTGACATGCTCCAAATTGTTTAGAATCATACTTGTACTATAAAACAATGGATTATTTGAAGTTCAGATTTAATTGGATAGGTTATATTATATCTGGTTGCTCCAGTTATAAATCTCTTCAACTTTAACCCTCAGCCTGGACATACATGAATTTTGGATTAAATAATCGGCCATGATAGCAAGTCTTATAAGAATTTGATAGGGAAGTTAATTGATAAATGATTAAGTAACTGACCAAAGACCTCATAAATCTTGTCAACCACAAAGAAATTTTTTTCTTTCATTACTGTTGGCCAACATAGGACAAAATAAATAAAATTGTTCATATTCAATTTTATATTCTAATTGTCAGTGATTTTATAATTAGTGATGTTTAAGTTGTTTAAGAGTAAGGTCATTTGTGAAAATAGCAAAATAGTAACATTCTTTCTGAAAATACATTGAAAAGCAGATATTTGGGCCACCTGGCAAGAAGTATCATTTACAAGTCACCAGATTTGAATAAACTATCTAGCTTGATCAGCACATGTTCCTTTCCCCTCTCCCCTCTCCGTACACTAGGGCCCCAGGTGTGTTCCTCTGGAATATGCACATTCCTTGGAGGAAGATGACCTTCCCCAATGCAGAAAGAGTGTTCTTTGGTCAAGGGTATAGAAGGAGTTGCCCAACCTCACTAGAACTTCCAAGCAATCTCTTGAAGTCAATTTGTAGGAGAAAGTGGGTAGTTAAGCTCCAGACACAAAGAAATGAGGTGATAATCAAACAATTTGACTGCCCTGAATGAATGGAAAGAAAGAAGAAAGGAATGAAGCAAAGGAGGGAAGGAGCAAGGGAGGGAGAGAATGAGAGGAGAGGAGGCAAAAAGTAGGAAGAGGAATGAGGGAAGGAGGAGGAAAAAAGTCAAGAACTAAAGTAGGTTGAAAATACTATTTTTCAGGCAGTGCGTCAGAAGAGAGTAGCATTCACCAGAGACCTAGTCTGGTTATGGTAGGTGTACTGGCTGGTTTTGTGTGTCAACTTGACACAGGCTGGAGTTATCACAGAGAAGGGAGCTTCAGTTGAGGAAGTGCTTCCATGAGGTCCAGCTGTGGAACATTTTCTCAATTAGTGATCAAGGGGGTAGGGCCCCTTGTGGGGGGTGCCATCCCTGGACTGGAAGTCTTGGGTTCTATAAGAGAGCAGGCTGAGCAAGCCAGGGGAAGCAAGCCAGTAAGGAACATCCTTCCATGGACTCTGCATCAGCTCCTGCTTCTTGACCTGCTTGAGTTCCAGTCCTGACTTCCTCTGGTGATCAACAGCAATATGGAAGTAAGCTGAATAAACCCTTTCCTCCCTAACTTGCTTCTTGGTCATGATGTTTGTGCAGGAATAGAAACCCTGACTAAGACAGTAGGAGAGGAATGGGTCCTTTATCAAAGAATTTGTCTGACCTTGCCAGGAAGGAATTCCCAGACTAGCGCATGAAGGCTTCTTCGTGAGATATCAGACATGACAGGAGTACACGTCAGGCAGAAACTCATTTTCATCTCTTGAGAGTTCAGGTTTTGACTTCACATCGAGTATCTAATTTCATATCTAACTGGATAGTACTCTAAGCTGAACTAAGCAGAATGGAATTGGTACCTAGCCCAGTATTAGCCACTCCTATAAAGCAATGTGTGGCTTCCTCACCATTCAGATTCCATTAAACAGTAGGGATGTTTCCAGAAGATCTTCATTGCATGTCAGCCCTCCTAAAGGACTGATCCAGCTGAAGAAAAATGCTTAAATAAAAGTCTCATCTATTCTTAAACATACTCCTTAACCAGTCCTAAGTTACTTAGTTCCAGCTCAAAGCAACTCAGTTCTCAGTTTCCACAGCTCCCTCTTTGGGATTGAACCATATCAGAGCCTATTTTCTCCCACCATTTTGGTTACCTTAGCTCTTGCCCAAGTATAGATCCAGATATTGTCCTTCAATAAATGTCTCGAATGCTATACTCTATACAAACACATACATACTCAGGTATGTATGCCTGTAAATCCAACCTCTGTCTATGTGGCCTGAAAAACAGGACAATAAGTGCACACTGTGGAGGTAGGTGAGCTAAACAAAACAAAACTAAGTACACAAACAAAATTAAATACATCATTGTTTGCACTGATATTCAAGATACTATATGCCAGGAGTTTATTATTTATTATTATTAGAAGAAGTCCTTAATCTTGTGCCAATTTTGCTCTTACTTTTTTCCTTAGCAATTCAGATGTAAATTAGGTCTCCTCTACATGCTCTTGCTGCAGTATAAAAGACCCAAAGAAACAAGATCAAGTGGCCATAGACTGAAATTTCTTCTTTTTTTAATTGAGATTTATTTATTTATTATATGTAAGTATACTATAGCTGTCTTTAGACACTCCAGAAGAGAGTGTCAGATCTCATTGCGGATGGTTGTGAGCCACCATGTGGTTGTTGGGATTTGAACTCAGGACCTTTGAAAGAGCAGTCAGTGTTCCTAACCGCTGAGCCACTTCTCCAGCCCCCTAGACTGAAATTTCTAATGTTCTTTTTTCTTTACTAATTTGTTGCTTAAGATATATTATTAGAGTAATAAAAATCTCAGTATACTGGATAACACTAGAAAAGTACCTTATATTAGGATTTTACAGGTATATAAAAAAATGTTTAATAAATAGGTTTGCTTAATTGAAAAGTTCACTTAAATCAGACACATAGTCAAGTTATTGAAAATTTCCTTAATTGTATACAATTTTTTACATTAGCCACCTCTTCTCACTGTCAGAACTTACTTTACAATACTTTAGTAGATGATATGATTATAGAGATACATATTTATTTAATCTTCCCCTGAGGTCTCTTACTTAATATTTAAGTTTTAATTACATATCTACACTATAAGGAAAATGAAAAGGGGTTTAAGAGATTCTAATTATGAGTCCATGCAGTAGAAGCAAGAGGCAATTTAGAGAAAGTGTCTGTATTTCTGTTTCTATAGAAGAAGAAAACTCATTTAGTCTGACTTTCCCATCCTGGTGTATATCAAAAGGAAATGATGTAAGAGTACAAAAAAGATGCCTGCAAACTCATATACATGTAGTACTACTACAAGGGACAGCTGTAGATAGCCATCTGTGAGTGAATGGAGAAACATTTACACCTATATTAAATATCTATCTCTGCCACATAGACCTTGCGTGACAGCAGTATTTGAGGTGAAACCTTCAAGGAAGGCAGTCTCCTGCATCCGCATTGTCACCTGGCACCCCTTAACTCAGAGGTAGCCCAGATATGTCCTCGTACTCTTGTGCTAGGTATTCACCAAGATAGGACAGCTAGCAAAAATCAGACATTTCTCTCTGACCTTTCACCAGCGTCCCAACATCCTAGCCAAACCCTGGCCTGGAATTTTCGTAAAGAATGTTACCCACCTAGAACTACTTGCCTCCAGCATTGTGGGTAGGGCATTGAAGCTTACAGAATGGGAGACCTATCCCAGGGCAAGGTCAGGTGGAATCCTCATTTTCAGTAATATAAAGCGGGTCACATTAGATCTGCAGTTGAATCACTCCCAGGAACTAGCTTAACAAAGATTCCCTGTGACTAACCTCCACTAGCCCAGAAAATTAGCATAGTTGAGGAAATAACTAGATCCACCCAGGCATAACCTAAACAACAAATTGAATAGGAACTATTTGCACCTGGCTTCTAGACCAAGGTGACCTGAGTCAGAGCTTACTTTCTTTCAGATTGCAATAGC
The DNA here is from genome assembly GCA_019843855.1 of Hylomyscus alleni. Classification (NCBI taxonomy): domain Eukaryota; kingdom Metazoa; phylum Chordata; class Mammalia; order Rodentia; family Muridae; genus Hylomyscus; species Hylomyscus alleni. The sequence continues at coordinate 3,104 of JADRCC010161294.1, read as the reverse complement.
TGTTTAGTTCCTGCCAATTTACATGTATATACTTTGCTGCTGACCCATTGTGTTCCTAACTAAAGGCTATGTACCTGCATATTGTCTGATGTATCCTGACCATTGTCCCACCTGATTCTTTCAAACTCTTTTGTATCGACTATATAAACCTGACTCCATATTTGAAAAATACATTCAGATTCACCACACTCTTGTGTCGAGTCTGTTTGTCATCTGCCGACTTATTGCCCACTTGACCAGAACTCTCATCCCTCGGAAATTGGGATCCCCGCAACGAACCTGGTTCATGGCATATCTCTATCTCTACATAGACATAGATGAGAGAGAGAGAGAGAGAGAGAGAGAGAGAGAGAGAGAGAGAGAAACATACACAATGAATATTATTAAACCATAAGCAGGAATGTCATCCTTCAATTTAAGGGGAAATGATTAAACTAGAGCATTTCATGTTAATAAAAATAAGCTAGATACATAATGACTGTTATCAGGTTTTCTCTCATATGTGGAAACTTAAGTATAGAAGAAAAAAACATGCAAGTGGAAGAGATCCTGTAGAATACTGAGATGGAGGAGCAAGGACAGGGCTGCACAGAAGAAAGGGAAATGAGGATGTATGTGTGTGGGGGAGGGTGGAAATAGCAAGTCAAGTTCATTATTTTGTACATTAATAATAATTAGTATTTTATATATCCATTATAATAAGTATGTACTTGAGTTTTTTGTGAATTATTTAAATTTTCAGATATTTCTTCTTGGCAAGTGTCTTTCAGAACACATTCTTTTCTAGAAGTATAATACAGCACATCTATTCTCAGAAGAAAATTTTGAAAGGCCCTGGAGCCTTACACTTGAAATTGGGGCACTTGCATCCTTTCCATATTGTGCCAGTGTATGAGGTCGCACTTCCACCCTGTCTGTGTTGTGGCAGCTGATGCAGTGTCCCTGTGTCAGCAGGAGCTCCTGTGAGTAACTGCAGGCACTTCTCTGGTGTCCACTCACATGGCCTTTACATTAATGTATTTTCTAAACACTCTGTCTCTCCCTACATACCTTTGTTGTCTATGAATATTAAAATCACTTTATCCAATACACCTATGATACTATTCCATGTAATCATAAATAGGAAAATACACATATATTTACATGTTTTATATATTTCAAATTATTACACAATGGAGCATTGTTTAGCCATTAAAATAAAAAAATTATGAAAAATACAGTTAAATGAATGGAATAGTAAAAACGTATCTTAAGTGAGAGAACTCAGACTCAGAAAAAAAAAACAAATAATATATGTATTTGTTTATATGTGGGTTCTACCAGTTAACTCAATGATAACCCAGTTACAATCCATAGAACTGCAGAGAGTAGATAAAGAGTAAGGGACTTGGGTTGTAGGTACAGATAGATCTCCTTAGGAAAGGGGCTAAGAATATAGCTATGGATGGGTACAGAGGGCTGGAATGGAAAGATCACATGGGGAGACAGAGGAAGATGGGTATAACAGAGGGGATAAAGAAATAAAAAGCTAAAATTAAGAGCCTAATGTAGTAGATACATATGAAAGTGATCTAAATGAAATAGTCAAATAATGGGAGTGGCCGTCTCTTGTCACTGAGTCTTCTACTACCGGGATTGTGTTACATCTATTTTGTTTTTCAAATGGTTCCCATGAGAATACCCAAACAACCCAGACAGTTTCCAAGAAGTTAAGCTGGTACATGGACCTTTTACCCTACATGCTAGCATCTTATGTTCAGAAGTAACACACAGTACCAAGGAGAAAAGTAAATAACAAGCCAGTCACAAACCCTTTCTCTACAGCGTTGTCCTGTCTCAAGATATTCTAGTGCTATGGTGGCAGAAAGCTTGTGGGAGTAGCCAAGCACTATCTGACATGAATAAAGGACCACACTATGATACAGAACCCATAACCAACATTGTTTAGGTGACCAGGACTTGAGATTAGATAAACTAGGGACATAGAGTAAAACCACTTATCACTGTTCTTTAAACAAAACAAAACAAAATAAAACAAACAAACAAGAAAATGACTCCTAGCATCATTCTGCTCTACTCATAGATCAGTGCCTTGCTTGGCCATCAATTTCTTGCCCTTGGGGCTCAGGGAACCATGTGGAAGGGCAGATGGAAAAGCATAAGAGATAGGAGGAATGGAGAACACCAAGAAAACAAGGCCCTTTAAATCAACAAGAATGATTTACAAATGACCTTACAGAGACTGAGCATACTCAGGGCCTACACAGATCTACACCAAATAGAAAAAAGTGGACACATGCCCCAATCCTTAACCAGAAGCAATCTCCCATTGATAACCACCTGCAAACGAAAATGTAGTTTTCTCCATAGGAGTCTCACTGGTAACAAACTTGAAGGGCAGGCCATGTGTGCAGCTTCGACAGCCAACAGGAAGCGGCTCAGTGGTATCTTCGGAGAGTCTTTGTCTCACAGGGTCATGCTAAGACTTCTTTTTAATCTTATTTTTAATTTAATTAAATTTTATTTATATATTATCTCTTCTCTCTTTTAACCTACACATCCTCTGCATAGCATATGGCTTTCAGTTTAATGTTTTTATGGGATTGTTGAGTTTGCAAAGCTAGTGGGCCTCACTGTTTCATGAGCCTTCTTTTAGGTTCTTTTCCTTCTGTTTGTTTATACTAATCTGGTGTGTTTCTATTGTCTCTTTTTATTTTACTTTATTATTATGCCTTAGAAACCTTGTTTTTTTTTTTTTTTTGAAAAATGAGAGACATAAAGAGAGTGAATCTGGATAAGAGAGGATGTGGGGAGAAGATGAGAGGAGTAAAAGAGGGAAAACCATAACCTGTATCCTTAGCCTGAGTGAGTTAAGGCATCTGATGAAACCTGAAGAGTGATTAGACTCATAAGAAACAGGCATGGTACTTGACTAAGGAGAATTAGTTATAAGGACCTCTTCTTTAAAAATGCAAGTCTCTTGTCTTTTAATCCAAAATATATCTATTTTCATTTATTATTTGTCTGTTGGATGAGCTCTTGAATCAAAACAAACAAAATTCCCAGCTCACCTGAACAAGGTGTAGAGAGCTTGGCTCCTCCAT
>JADRCC010161291.1:0-15225 GCA_019843855.1 Hylomyscus alleni | reverse complement strand
TTTCTCTGTGTAGCCCTGGCTGTCCTGGAATCACTCTGTAGACCAGGCTGGCCTCGAACTCAGAAATCCGCCTGTCTCTGCCTCCCAAGTGCTGGGATTAAAGGCGTGCGCCACCACCGCCCAGCATTTTAGAACAGGTCTTATAAAAAGAAATAAAGCTTTTTTTTCCTTACAAACATGGGTTTAATTCATTTAGCATTAAAAAGGTAGAAGCCTTTTCTTTCTCTATGTAATAAAGATTGGAGTGCATTTTTCATCTAGAATGAGTGAGTTCTTTCTGCACCAGTGCTTGGTCTTTTGCTCCATATGGATATGTAAATATGGATGTATGTGTAGGTATGTAATTGTGAGAATGTATGTATGTGTGTGTAAGTATGTAATGTGAGAATATATGCAAGCTGGACCCAATTTTGAATAGAAATATATAAATGAATAAGTGAGCATGAATGAATCTGTATATGAATTTATGTGATATTATGCATATTCACTCATGTAAAAGTTTTCTCTTCTGCAAGTGTTATTCTCTTCTCCTGGTTCAACAAAAGTTTATGCTCCAAACTTCCCCCTAGCCTGACAAGCAAGAGGCATCTGGACAATAGGGAAAAGGCTCTAGCAATCAATCCTTTACTTAATCTCCTACTGTTTTAGGATGAGGTGCTAAGTCCCAGAAACTGCAGTTTCTGACCTCCGAGGATCACAGAAGGGAGGTCAGTTACTATAGCATAGTAACTTAGACTTAGATAAGTAAACTTCTTACTATACAGCAAACCTAAATTTCTCGTAAAACAAAGTCTTAACCCAGAACTCATAAGACAAAGTCTTACCTTCTGCTGCCTCAAGAAGAACTGGCAAGAAAGAGGAACCACCACAGGGGCTGGACCCTGGCAATTTAGGGGATAAAAAGCTTGTCAAAACAGCTAAGAGATCTAAAGTATATATAATAAACCTCAGGTTTTGGGCCAGAGACATAGAACAGTGTAAGGTATGCCAGCAAGTGGGTGTTTTTGTGGTCAAGAGTAAACAGGGCAAAAGACCTAGGGGAGAACGACCTGGAGTATATTAGTAAGTTGATTTTACAGAAGTTAAGCTAGGAAAATATGGTTACAAATACCTTCTAGTGTTTGTAGATACTTTCTCTAGATGGGTTGGGTCTTTCCCCACCAAGCAGGAAACAGCTACCATGGTAGCCAAAAATATATTAGAAAAAATTTTCCTGAGGTTCTGAGTGCCCGAGGTAATTAGATCAGATAATGGTCCTGCTTTTGTCTCTAAGGTAAGTCAAAGATTAGCAGAGATATTGGGGACTAATTAGAAGCCCCATGATGTGTACCATCTGCAGAGATCAGGGCAGGTAGGGGAAATGAACAGAACCCTAAAAGAGAACTTAACTAAATTGTTCTTGGAGGATGGTGCTGACTGGGAGTTACTCCTTCCCCTGGCCCTCTTCCAGGCCCAGAACACCCCCTACCACTTTAACCTGACCCCTTTTGAGATCCTATATGGGACCCCCACTTCCCTTGACCCCGGCACTTGACCCCATCTGCATGATTTTTAAGGCTGAAAAGGATCTTAATGGCTCAATTGCAAGTTTTACAGATCAACGATCAGGAATTGTGCCTTAATTTTTAAACATCTTTTTCTATTGCATTTTTAATTTATCCTTTGAGAATTTCATAAATGGACACAATGTATTTTTATCCATTCTGTGATATAAAAAACTCCTCCCACTCCTCTTAGACTTCCCAATACCCCCATTCCAACTTCACACCATCTTCTTTTTCACCAGTTCTGCCATATATGGATGGGTGTGGGGCTGTCCACTGGAACATAGGGCTTATACTTCCACATCATAGTCCATCACTGAAAGAGAGAAAGACAGGAACTCAAACAGGGCAGGAACTTGGAGGCAGAAGCTGATGCAGAGGCCATGGAGGGGTGTTGCTTACTGTCTTGCTTCTCATGGTTCCCTTAGTCCTGCCTTCTTACAAAACACAAGACCACTAGCCCAGGGATTGAATGGGCTGGGCCCTCTCTAATCAATCACTAAGAAAATGCCCCACAGGTTTGTCTACAGCCTAATATCATGGAGATGTTTTTTTTTCTTTTTTTAATTTTAATTGGATATTTTCTTTATTTACATTTCAAATGCTTTCCCCTATCTAGGTCGACCCTTCAGAAATCCCCTATCCTACTCCCTCCCCTTGCCTCTATGAGGGTACTCCCCTACCCACACATCAACTTCTGTCCTACTTCCCTGGCATTCCCCTACACTGGGGCATCAAACACCCTCAGGCACAAGGGTTTTTCCTCAAATGATGCCGACCTGTCCATCAAGGCTATCCTCTGCCAATTATATGGCCAGAGCCATTTGTCCCTCCATGTGTACACTTTGGTTGGTGATACAGACCCCTGGAGCTCCAGAGACTCTGGCCAGTTGACACTATTGCCCTCCCCCATGGTCCTGCAAATCCCCTCAGCTCTTTCCGTCCCTTCTTTAACTTCTCCATCCAGGACCCTGCAATCAGTCCAATCATTGGCTGCAAGCATCCACCTCTGTATTTATCAGGATCTGGCAGTCCACAATAGTGTCAGGATTTGGACAAAATGGCAACCAACAGATTGGGAAAAGATCTTTACCAATTTTATATCCAATAGAGGGCTCATATCCAGTATATACAAATAACGTAAGAAGTTAGACTTGAGAGAATCAAATAACCCCATTATAAAGTGGCGAACAGAGATAAACAGAGAATTCTTAACTGAGGTATACTGAATGGTTGAGAAGCACCTAAAGAAATGTTCAACATCCTTAGTCATCAGGGAAATGCAAATCAAAACAACCCTGAGATTCCACCTCACACCAGTCAGAATGGCTAAGATTAAAACAAAACAAAACAAAACAAACAAACAAAATCTCACCTGACAGCAGATGCTGTTGAGGATGTGGACAAAGGGGAACACTCTTCTATTGCTGGTGGAACTGCAAGTTGGTACAATCATTCTGGAAATCAGTCTGGCAGTTCCTCAGAAAATTAGACATAGAACTACCAGAAGACCCAGCTATAGCACTCCATATGCTCCACTATGCTCATAGCAACCTTTTTTATAATAGCCAGAAGCTAGAAAGAACCCAGATTTCCCTCAACAGAGGAATGGGCACAGAAAATGTGATACATTTATACAATGGAATACTAATCAGCTATTAAAAACAATGAATTCTTGAAATTCTTAGGCAAATGAGTGGAACTTGAAAATATGATCCTGAATGAGGTAACTCAGTCACAAAAGAACACACAGTTTGTACTTGTTGATGAGTGGATATTAGCCTAATGATTTGGAATATCTAAGATTCAATTCATAGAACATATGAAGCCCAAGAAAGAAGACCCGAATGTGGATGCTTCACTGCTTCTTAGAAGAGTGACCAAAATACCTACAGGAGAAAATATGGAGACACAGTGTGGAGTGCTATTGTAGTCTAAACTTAGTGGCCTGTATAATGCAGGTACCCCAGAGGTTCCACAAGTATCAAGTTCCACATAGTACCAAGTTAGAGATTGGGCATATGTTAAGAGACATCATGCTGAAAACAGAAGCAAAGTTGAAAGGACCAAGGATCATCCTGGTGTTGACCACCTTGACCTCTGGTAAAGTGGATGGAGTAACTGCTTGGGTTCATATAATTCATGTCTGACTAGCACTTGAACCTGATGTTAACTGGATAGCAACCAGACACCCAAGCACCCCCCTTCTGCAAGGCCAAAGAAACCATGAGATGACTATGATTTATCTTCTAGCACTGAGCCTCAGCAACCCCCACAACCCTACCAAATTGACTTGGCAAATATTCTCAGCCACTGGGGATGTAGCTTGGTCCACTACAGAGGAACACCTGCCTTATATTAGGTGTCCAGACATTGTCTTTGATCTCTGTAAGTTATCAGTGGGCCTTGGCTCCTGGGATATTCACACCCTAGAGACACAGGGAAAAGAGATTACCCAAATTTAGAGGACAAGGGACTTGTAAATCTAAACCGTATCCCAAAAGAGGTCTTAGAGGGTGGGACTTGGAGTGCAGACAGCTGAAGTTGAGCACTGTCCTTCAAGAAAACCCCATATACATGTGCTTCCAAGATGGGACAAGATGAGAGCAGGCCCATCAGTAAGTGTGTTTGTATGGGGGGAAACCACTTTTTATGTGCTACCTGAGGGTGTGAAACATCAGGAAGCACATACTAGAGACCATGATGGGGGTAGTTAAATATTCAATGGCCAAGGCAAAAGAAGGGCTAGCCAAGCAGAAGAGAGAAAGAAAACATTGAGGGCTTGTTCGAGTCTTAGTTTAACTCCTTCCCTTGGTTAATCATCTTCATAATCACCTTGTTAGTGTAAGCTTACCAGGGGCTCCCTGAGTGAACCATGTGAATCCTGGATTGATGCAAAAAGCAAGAGGAATTTATTGTTCCACTGTACTGGGGTCATCCCAGACCAGAAAGAGAGGTAGCGACCCCACACAACTTGCTCAGTGAGCTTTTATACAATTTTCTGGGCAGGAGCCATTAGGCACAATGTGCTTGGCAGAACAGTGTGACTTTTTAAACTGATTGGTCTTCAGGGAATGAGGTGGCAAGGACTTCCCTTGTCTGAAGGTGGGCAAGGTCCGTTCTGTGGAATATATCCTGACCCACAGGTCGGTTCCCACCCTGTGGTCTGAGGAATGTTAACTAGCCTCTTCCTTCTGCAGGGGAAAGTGTTCTATGACCTTCCCAAAGTTCCTGAGCTGAACTTTTCATTAGGATCCCTAATTGTTCTAATATTGTTGACCTTTAACCCTATGTATTAAACAAACTTATAGCCTTCATAAAAGAAAAAAATAGGAGCAGTGCAGCTGTTGGTCCTGTGCCAACAATATGAGTCCCTGAGGACGGGACCTGAAAAATATGAGTTAGTTACCCAAGAACCCTGAGCATACCTCCAGGATTGGAGCTTGAACTAGAAAAAAAGGGAGAATGAAGGACCCTAAGGGCTTTTTCTAGACCCACACCCTCCTTACAGCTTCTCTCTTCTGCCTGGGGTCAAAGTTCCATTCTCTACCCACAGGAAGACTCTTGAGTGAAAAATTCTCAGGATGTACTGATAGTCACGTGACCCTCTGGGAACTCCCAAGTAGAGTTCAAATGTGGGTCATGCTTACTAGCCAATAGATTTAAAGTTCAATATGCTTAGCCAGTAAGTTTGAACAGTAATCTTGCTGATGTAACCTGTGCCCCTAAAAAGTATAAGAACTGTTTATGATAGTCATTCGGGGTTACCTTCTCATCAAATGCCTTGAGGGACTGATGGAATGTTGACCCTAATGCACTGGAAAACAAGCCTCTTGCTTTTGCATTGATCTTTGTCTCTGTGTTTCACTCTGGGGCATCTTGAAGTAAGTACCACTGACCAAGTTCAGTGTCGTACAATAGGAAATGGAGACAGCCTAGATGTGGTATATATGCACAGTGGAATATTATGAAGATGTAGAAAAATAATGAAATTTTTAAAAAATGGATACAGTTAGAAAAAAAATCACATTAAGTGAGGTAACCAAGACCTATGAGGACAAATACCACATGTGTAGCTAGCAACTAAGGAATGCAGTGAAAAAAAAAAGGAATGCAATGGAAGAGGTGGAAGAGTGTTAGCATAAGTGAGTGGATATTGTAGAGTATAGGTGACAAGAGAAGAAAGAAAGAGTTCTGTGAGTGAAAAGAAACATATGGATTGGGGAAATGAAGGTGTAGAATGAGGAAGGATTAACCAGAATAAATGTATTGTAAAGAAACCAGTTTGCCAAGGATCAGTCTTGGCTTGGAGAGGGGTTCTAAGTAAGGGGTGTCTGGGAGCAGCAAATCAAATGACTTGAAGTCAAATTGTGGGTTATGTTCTACTCAAGACAGCTTTTCAGATTGCTCTCTTCTTGAGATAGCTTTCTCTTGAAATTCCAAAAACACTCTCTAGATAGTTCTTCTCTTGCAGATCAAAAGCAGGGTCTTTTGTTTATATATCAATTCAGTCATTACCCCAGGTTCCCTTTTGATTATCTTAAGAATCAACATCCCATTGCCATAGCCATTTGATTGTTAGAAAGAGAAAGCAAGCACATTTTTTTTAACACTGCAAAAGCATTCAGAGATCTGACTTTGTTATATACAAATGATAAGCTATCTGAGTGGGACCCGACTATGAAATTACTATTCCTACTATTCCTGGGCTTGGACTAAAATTCCCTCTGTCCCAGACTAAAGTTGGATTGAGGAATCAGCCTGCCTATTTAAGCACAAACAGACAATGAACAAAAAACAAACAAAAAGACTTTAGCTGGGTGGGATCTTGCCCTGCTATCGCTACTCCCTAAATCTCTCTCTCTCTCAGTTTTTTTTTTTTTTTCAAGACAGGTTTCTCTGTGTAGCCAGGGCTGTCCTGGAACTCACTCTGTAGACCAGGCTGGTCTCCAACTCAGAAATCCACCTGCCTCTGCCTCCCAAGTGCTGGGATTAGAGGCGTGTACCACCACTGTCCAGCCTCTCTAAATCTCTTTCCTTAGTATCTTTCAGACAAGCTGGATTGTAGTGCAGCTACCTCTGTTCTTTCAGATCTGTGAAGCTCCTTATAAAATTCATTTTTCATCCTTATATTTTGCAGAACTAAAAAATTATATATTTTTGAACTCATGTTTTCAGAGTTCTTTCCCACAGACATAAGGGCTGTCCTAAAAGTCTCAGCATTTACCATTTTGCAGAGATATTATTCCACACCCCAATTTCCTGGACTTGAACTGTCTCTGACTATCAAGGGGTTATTAGCCTAGGCAGAGAGAACATTCCCCAATAACCTTGTCAAGAATAATATTTCCTAATGGATGAACATGAAGTAAAATATATTTGTTTCATACAAACAAGCCTTGTTTTATAGCAACCATTGACACTTGTGAAGGCCCATCCCCTATTGGCTCTGTTCTAGGGACTAGAACAAAGTAACACTATCCCATACATGGCTAAGCAGGACTCAGCAGGCACCAGTTGGTAGAAATTTTTAAATATATGACAAGGATTTTAATAACGTGACAAATAAAACTTGACTGTTGGACTTGGCAAGATGACTATATGGGAATCAAATCTTACATGAATGAAATAAAAAGACAATTAGAGATTGTAAATATAGAAAGCAAATTTGAAAGTTTTTTTCTGTAAGCAATATGATTAAGGGGTAATACAAAAAAATGTAAGGAAAGAGACAATGAATACAGGGTTGTCAATGGATTCCTCGTGTCAGTATTATTGTAGAGCTATACTTTTTAAGACTCCAAAGGGAATAATTACATGAGGAAGTGCTAGATAATCTTGAATTTTGGTATTAAGTATTTTGGTCATGACCATATTTAAGGAAGAAATATAGGCACATGTCACTAAGGTGAAATTCATGACAATATATTTGAGTTGAAATCAGAATCATGCTTTTGTAAGAATTATCTAAGATATGGATACTGAAGTAACTAAGAATAGCTAAGGATAATGATGATAGATTAGTGATGAAATTTTCCAGTAAGAGATAAAGGTGTGGGAAATCACAATAGCTAACATAAACATTTGAATTGGGTAGAACGATTTGGTAGATTATTCTTCAAAGGAGTTGAAAGTTCTGAAATGAGAGACTGATACTTTGCAAAAGGCAATGGAGAGTAGAAGGATATCTGTCTGAATCTCTGACCTATTGATTTGAGGAATATAAATGTAAGGGTAATTTTTCATTTGTAGAGATGAAAAGGAATCAAAGTCTTGAGAGGTTATTTAAATTTGGATTTCAGAATATAGATAAAATGAACATTTTATTCAGAATAAAATAGATATTTCTTATGACAGATAATGAACAGTAGGCTTTACAGTGAAAGATTGTTTGACCTGAGTGCACTCTGAAGATGAAAGATGAGTCTGAGATTAGTTTTCTGGTGGAAATTTCAAGATATGAGCATTTCTATGGTTTTGTTTGTTTGTTTGTGTGTGTTGTTGTTTTTTTTTCCAGACAGGGTTTCTCTGTGTAGTCCTGGCTGTCCTGGAACTCACTCTGTAGACCAAGCTGGCTTTAAACTCAGAAATCCACCTGCCTTTGCCTCCCAAGTGCTGGGATTAAAGGTGTGCACCACCACTGCCCGGCATTTCTATGTATTTTTAATGTTTCCTAAAAGCTCTTTTTAAAAATCTCATGATGTTTTAACACTGTAGTGCCTCAGAATCAAGAATAAACATATACATACAAGTAACAGTAAGTAGACTTAGCAGGTTGTATTTTTATATTCAAAGGTGTATATATATATACAAATATATGCATATGTATATACAAATATACATACATACATACATACATACATACATACATACATATATTTTTAAAAGAAAAAAAGCCACAAATTTGAGAGAGGATGGGAAGAACATATGAGAACAGAGAGAGAAAAGGGAAGGAAATGTAAATATATATAACTAAAAATAAATTTATTAAAAAAGAGTAATAAATTATCATTTATGGCAAAGCATGGAAGAACATGCCTTCATTTCCAGCATTTGTGAGGCAGCAACAGGGGAATTCCAGGTATGAGGCCAGTCTGATCTATGTAGTGAGTTCCATGTTAGTTAAGAGCTACACAGTGAGAGCCTATCTTAAAAAAAATTATCGCCTATACAAAATATCATCCATGAAATAAGCTTAAAGTGGTTTAGATCAATGATCAAAAAATATAGTCTGTGAACTAATTGCAAGCTGATGTCTTATTTTACAAATAAAGTTTTACTGGAATACAACATCTACTAAGTTTCAATATATGTAGTTGCTTTGTTAAATTGACAGATATCCTATAGACATGAAAACATTATCTGTTGCTATTGAGACAAAGTTTAGCAATTTCTGGTCCAGAATAATATCTGTTATATTTAGTGGGTTAGAATTTTCTTTAATAATATGTATGCATTCTGACAGAGACTCATTCTGTTAGTCTGCTGTGCATGCTAGTTCTCTGGAAGCTTTGTAAATTGCTCCAGGTGATTCTCACACAAAATCTTTAAGTACCTAATGTATTCCCAAGGTGAGAATATATATATGAGGCCTATGTATTATATATGTATATATTTATCACATGTATCTTAGAAAAAAATATATAAAATCCTTAAACTATATTATGTATATATTTTAAGATTCCTTGTCTGGGGATTGATTTAGTCAGTTCTGGGTCTGAAAATGTATATGTCTGATAAATTATCTTTTTTTAAGATTTATTTTTAGTATTATTTTATTTTTTATTTTATATATATGAGTACACTGTAGCTGTTCAGACGACCAGGAGCCATCATGTATGTGACTGCGCTCTGGCCCTACTCACTCCAGTCCCACTAGCTCCTGTGTAATTCACTGTAGCTGTTTTCAGATGCATCAGAAGAGGGCGTCCAATCTCATTACGGGTGGTTGTGAGCCACCGTGTGGTTGTTGGGATATGAACTCGGGACTTTTGGAAGAGTAGTGAGTGCTCTTACCCGTTGAGCCATCTCGCCAGCCCCTGATAAATTCTCTTTAGGTGATTTCTATTTTCCAGAAAGTTTTGTGAAAATATGAACTGAATTACCTAGTCTGACTGATCAGTTATTATGCTTTCAATGGAAAAAAATTAGTACTCATTGACATTGTGTATTTTCTCTAAATATTGATTGATTTGTACTATTTTCTAGCAAATTAATCAGCCCACTACAAACTATCACTTCGTAAGTTGCAATCTTTGTTTGGAAGGAGATATTTGGTGAAAAAAGAAGATGTTTTGATAGGAAAAGTATGGAGAATATGATCTGAGTGCATTTTATGCATATATAATATATATATATAAAGTTGTGAAATAAACTAATATAGACAGAGTTCTTGTTAATGACCTGATTTTTAATTTAAAAATTTTAGCCCATTTATTCATTCAACAAATGTAATACCTACTTTTAAGGACTTACATAGTCATGGGACAAGAAGGTAGATATTAGGCATTAAATTAATAAGTGCATGAAAGAACCATTATTCATTTATTAAAATTTAAAGAAATATTAATAGGAGTAGTGAATGATTGTGGGACAGTGACAATTCAGGACAGACTTCTTTAGGGAAATGATTTTTTAATCTTTTCAGATTGGTGCATTCTATTCTGAGTGTGCTTAGCTATTAGTATAGATCTGTTGTGGGTATCTTGACCCTGAGTTAAAATGTGAGTAGATTGATGACTCCATATAATTGTTCAATAATCCATGAAAATTCCATACCTTCTTTGGCATCACAGGCCTTTATCTCCTTTCTGGTTTAGGTAGAACAGACATGTACAAATATTCCAGACAGGATTCCCAAGAGATGAATTTATATGTGTATATATTTTGCATACAGTTCATTTTAGCTTCATTGTAAATATCACTATACAAAGATGAAGAAACTAAGCTACCTATTAGGGAATGAAATTAATAGAAGCAAAACATAAGGATCAAGCGTTTTCATTAGCATAGTAAAATAGTACAACTTTTGAAGGTTTTTAGTGCAAACTTTCATTCCTCTCTGACAATAATTCATACTTATAGTGAAATCAAGGCCCAGAGATGGGAGATGGAAATGCATTGCCTGAGGTCACCTGGCAAAATCTTCTTTTATTTCTTATTATAATAACAAGGTAGCTCACTCAATTTTGTGCCTTCCCTTATCCAGATTTCTCTCCTCTGTTCCCTGGGAGCCTGCTTATTTGCAGTTCAACAAGTCTCCTGCAATTTCCATTTGCTTTCTCCAGCTGTTCCTGCTGTTTGAAAGCTAGGCCATCAAAGCTCAGTTTGAATCCTGCCACTTTAGCCATGGTAACCTTTGTCATTTTAACTGCTCTACTTAGAGCTTTAACTATTGTCAAGTCCCATTCCTTCTGACTGGAGAAAGTAGCAGATCAGGAACCTCTTGTGATTCAAGTGGCTTAACTGAAGATAGCTTACATTTTCAAAGGATGAGACCATGGTGTCCTAGTGGGAGAATCTTTACAGACAAAAGCATGTTTCCACCACTGCTCTCTAAATGCTCCTTCCCTCCCTGACCATCTGTACATATGGTTGTAAGGATTCCTCTGCGCAGGACAGACTTTTCCAAAGCATGCATCCTGAACCAGTCTGCCTGTTTTGTTGTTGTTGTTGTTGTTGTAAAATATCATTAGAGAATTTCCCTCTGTTATGAGCATTTATAAGTGGACATTATAAAATGAGGCATCACACTTTGCAAATTCCCATAGTTCCTAGTCTGACTATCAAAACCAGAGAGGATGGACTTTTCTCACGTCTATTGTCTATCTCAAATGAATATAGAAAGTTCAGAGTTTCACCATAAGCTATTTTTCTTTCTGTCTGTCTATTTTTGCTTGTTTGGTTGGTTGGTTGGTTGGTTGTTGTTGGTTTTTTTTTTTTTTTTTTCATCTTGAACTCAACCCTTGGCTCTGTATTCTTTAGTGATTTTTTTTTTTATTCTCAAACTAGTATTAAAAGGAAACTGCAGTTGCCCAGGAGCTCTTAACAATGCTTTTCCAACTTCATTTTGGATTTAGATGTAAGATATTTTTCATACTCAGACTAGTTTTTGCCTTTAGATGAAATCATTCACTATATTAGAAAATGTTTTCTCTCCATCACTGGACATTATAACTTAATTCCCATCCACTATAGGCTACCCTGCCATTTTCTGAGCACTTCCACAAAACATCACACACATACTCATGTGCATGCATACTTATCATTAAAAGAACAGTATTGAAACATCTGGTCCCATTGGTTTTAAGTGCCCAGTAATAAATTTTGTAGTAAAAAAAATTCTGATTCAAAATCCTACTTCTCTACTTAGTTTGTGTATGATCATCAACTACTTGCCACATCTCTCTGGATCTCAGAGTATGCATCTAAAAAATGGAATAATTAAAATCATTTATTTACCTTAATTCCTTCCTCTCTGTTGCCACAAGAATGAAAGATGATAGAACATGTGAGAAACATTTATGTTTCTGGTTTTGGAGACCAAATATGGCCTTTTTAATAAAGTGAAAAATGAAGAAACATAAAAAGGGAAACTTGTTGGCACCAACCTTGCTTTCAGTGCTCTCCTGCTCCCCCATGCCAAACAGAGCATTATGTTATTTTTCAGAAAATTTCTTTCAATTCCACAATGATGTCTACATTGTAAGAGCTGCTACCTTCTAGCTATTAGATACCTGAAAGCTGCTAAGTGTATACTGAAATCCTAGCTATTCTGCTTAACTGTATGAGATGAGATTGTAAAGTATAGTAACTTTTCTTTGTTTCAATTAACTTAGGGTTCCTTGAATGAAGATGGGTAGAGGAATATTTACTGAAGATTGGGCGACTTACCTACCAGTGCCTATACCACTAAAGAAAATGCCCACCCTCACCTCAAACATTAGATGTAATAGGGCCTTTTGGGTGGGACCTCATGAATCTATTTCAGACCTCGGGCAGAAATTTGTACATGTTGCATTATCACTTTATTCAGATTCTGCATTCTTTTGTTCATAAATATTGAAAGTAAAGACAAGCATGATAGGACCATAGAACTTGAAGGGGAAAGGCTTGATAGGATTCTCTTGATCATATGATTCTCTCTTCTACCTATTCTATGCTCATGTTTTTTCCCTTTTACACAATGATCCCTACAGTATAGGTAATCTACTGCAAAGGATGATAGTAAGATGCCTTGCATCTTATTAACTGGAAGCACAACTAAATTAATTAGTGACTGTGAAGGTCAATAATAATCATGGGTTGTGACTAACTAGTCAGACATATCCCATTCCACCAAAGCTAACTCTTAATAAAGAAAAAAGGAGATATCTATTAAAGGACTTGCTTCAGTGAGTGCAGTGATACTTTTATAAATGATTGCTTCATGTATGTTATCACTTCTGAGGTTTTTCTAACAGAACAAGGTATAGAGGTAGAAATCAATTGATCATGCTAATCATGCATTGGAACTGGATAAGGTATATGTGACATATTAACAAGCAGTTTAAAAATAAAACCCTTAAAACAGAAAATAGCTTATAGAAAAAGTACATGTTTGTATAATGTATTAAGGTTCTCTAGAGTCACAGAACTTATGGGTAATCTATATAGTAAGGGAAGTTATTGTTGATTTACAGTCTGTAGTCCAACTTCCAACAATGGTCAGCAGCAACTGTGAATGGAAGTCCAAGGATCTAGCAGTTGCTCAGTCCCACAAGGCAAGCAGGCAAAGAAGAGAGTAAATCTTCCTTCTTCCAATGCCCTTATATAGGTCTCTAGTAGAAGGTGTGGCCTAGATTAAAAGTGTGTGCCACCAAACCTGGATCTGGGACTTGCTCTGTCCCAGATGACCCTAAACTCAGAAAACTCCCTTGTCTTAATCTGGGATTCATACCCACTATGCCTCAAGATCTCCATGCCAAGATCTAGGTCACAAATTTGTATCCCCCAGCCTCCAGATTAGGGACACTGGTGAGCCTTCCAATTCTGGATTGTAGGTTATTCCAGATATAGTCAAGTTGACCAGGAATAGCCACTACATAGAGAGCTATTATATACTTGTGATTTGTACTGTAATTAAAAGACAAAATTAAAAATATTAAAAACTCAAAATAAAATAGAGTAAAATCCACCTGATTTATTGTTGAAAATGCTGATGTTTTTATGAATTTCATGGAGTTTATGTGTATAATATTGCTATGTGTAAAGGCAGTAAATTCACCTACTAGTCACTGACTTATGTGTAACTTCTATCTTTAAGATCCATTCATTACAGCTGTTTTTTTATCTTCTAAATTATATTTAAAAGTTTTTTATGGTTGTATATGTTCATATATGCATATACCATTGTGTTGTAATTGTATTCAATAAAGTAATATGCTATGTGCTTTTGTGGTCTAGGACCATTTTTCTCAAACCCATAGTCTAGTTGTATCATTACCTCATTTTGAGTAAGTATGCAGTATAATTTTGTACATACTTTTCAAAAGGGCAAATTTTGAAGTATCTGCCTAACAATGCATTCTTCCTATGTTATATGACACATCTCAGTATTATGACAACAAATGTCTACATATTTAATAAGTGAGCATTACTAATATTATGAATAACAACATTTATCAAATTATTATTTTTTCATGTTTAAACTTGATTAAACTTAATATGTAGTTGTTCAATTGTTATTACATATGAGAGTAAAAGCAAAACAGTTATCATGGGATTTCTTATGCATATAAATAATCAGTGAGTTGTACTAGATTCTTTTTTCAGTGATAAAATGCAATGACCAAAATAACCTATGGAAAAATGGGTTTAGTTTGGCTTATGATTCCAAAAACATAACAGTATGCCATGGAATGGAAGTATGAGAGTAAGGAATGATAGAAGGATTAAGAAGCTAAGGAATCACATCTTCAACCACATACATGAAGAAGAGGGAGGAAACTTTATGATGAGATTATGAAATCTCAAAGCCCACACCAACGGATGCCCTTCCTTCATCAAGGCTAGATAGACCTCTCTTGATTACCCTAAACCGTGCCAAAAACTGAGAATCAAATATTCAAGTATGGGAACTTTGGATATCATTTCTCATTTAAGTCACCACCTGGTCCTTTCACCTATAATGCAAAATGCCTTCGATTCTCATACTGTTCTTAGTCACAATACTGTTTGAAAGTACAAAGTCTCTTCTGAGACTCCAGGACTCTTAATTGTAATCCTCTACAAACTGAAAAGGCAAATTACATACTTGCAACATATAGTGGTGCAGTGTTTGTCCTACTAATTAAGGTTGTAGTCTACCATTGTTCGGATAGCCTTCTGATTTTAGTGAAAAAATGTTGGACTCCCATGTCAGCAGAGTGGAAGCCCTTGTCATCAAGGCTTCTCCTCTCTGATCTTGTCTGAGGATCTCAAACCTTCCCCCCTAAATTCTCCCCCTCCTCCTACACACACTTATACCTGAAGAATGTCACACAGCCTTGGTTAGATTACAGGTTCAGCTTTCTTTCTCCCAATAAGAACCAGATCAGCAAGTACCTGAGATTCCTGAAATACTTCTCCATACTAATGAGGCATCTAATTACATTAGCCTTAAGCCAATGACTCTTGCCCACCCTGAATATTCCTACCCCAA
>JADRCC010161287.1:0-14751 GCA_019843855.1 Hylomyscus alleni | reverse complement strand
TGTGTGTGTGTGTGTGTGTGTGTGTGTGTGTGTGTGTGTGTGTGTGTGTGTGTATGGAACAGGAAATACTCATCTTTACCCTCAAATCATTGTAGAATTTTTTATTGTATTTTTCATCTAAGCTGTTTCAGATTTTAGACTGGAAAATAAACTATAACAGAAAGAAATGAAAAAGACTTAAATCAAACCCACTGATTTTTATTTAGGAAGGTTGATTTGAAATATCTGGTGATGTGCCTTCAGTCTTTGAAAACTGGGTACTTGCTTACTCAGTCTGCTCCAAGGATTAATCATTTGGGTAATACTTATTAAAACCTTGAAATTCTAATTTCTTTATCTAATCCCAAGTACATAAAAAACGGTCTTCAGTCTTCAGTGTTGAAGTATCATTTTCTGAAATGTTTTTTCTGTATTTAACAAACATAAAGACATATCTAAAATCAATTTACTTATTCTCAGATGTTTTGAGTTGAGTTAATTACATCTGTAACTGTTATGTCAGTGGGCATAGGCTTCATCTTAAAACCTTCCCTATTCATTGATTAAGTCAAGTCCATGCGAAAGGTACATTGAGTCCGTGCTTCATTTCAAATGTCCTTTCCTCTCCATTCCTCTTGTTGCTGATTTTTTTCCTGTTTATCTCCTTTCCTCCCTTCCCCTCTCCGCCCCCTACCCCTTCTCACTTACAAAATCACCTAGGCTGGCTTTGATTGTGACACTTCTTCATCTTCCTAGAATTACAGAGCTGCAGCATCTTAAGGATTGCCTTAAGGTTGAGTCCAGCTGTGTTTATACAGGGAAGTTCCAAAGTAACCTGTGCCACACATCTAGACAAATAAACAAAACTAGTAAGGTATTAGTCTTTTAGAAACATTTTCTTTGATCCCTGTTGAGTTCTCTCTAATGTTAGTGACTAATAGGATGTCAATGTTGTATACTAGTAAGCCTTTATTTACTTGTGAGGCAGTGGGTTGGCTGAGTGCCGTCGTTGGGAGACAACTGTTGACTGCCTAGGATTCTTAAGCTGAGAGTACATGGCTGTGTTTTTCTTGTTTTGCCTATCTATAGGCTAACTGGGACCTGTTCTCAGGGCAAGAACAAGACTGCCAGGAGATGAAGCCATTAACAATTTACCAAGTTTGTTTTTCTCTCTTTTGTGAAAAGGAACCAGATAACTAAATCCAGAGTCAGTGTATGGTGGGCTCTTAAAGGGTATAGGGAAGTATGTATGGAGGGGAGCCTATAACAAAACAATGAGTCTGCCCATATTTCTTTTACTTTAGTGAAAGCTTCCATTTGTTACATAGGTTGAGCCCTTGCGGAGTTGCCAGCAGTATACCCTGACTATTTAACAACCACATTTAAGCATTTCTGCAGTTGAGCCATGTCTTCTCTTGTCTCATTTGCCAGTGTTTTCCCTGTGTTCTCTGTGAGATCTGTCTCCAGCTTCAGCCAGTATGTTCTCTAAAGTTCAATTTAGACTTCCCTTGTTCATTGTAGCCTTTCTTGAGGCTAAGCAGAATTTTAACCTCCTTTGGTGTTTCATCTGAAACTGGTTTGTATTCTTGTTTTCCCACCTAGAGTCTGAATTCCCTATAGGCATGAAGCATATTATTTAGAATTTACTTCAAAACTAATAGATATTCTTATTCTTTTGTAGGTAAATAGATGAGGTTAATTAATAAAAAGTTAATGTTGGAGTAGAGCAAAAGAATAAATATAAAATTCAGGAGAATGGGTATTTGGGTGTAAGGCTTTATCAGATGTTTTGTGTTTTTAAGACATGGTTTCACTAGATAGGACAATCTGGCTATCTTTGTACTTTGCCACTTCCTGGCTTTACCTGTTCTGTGCTGGAGTAACAGGCATTTGTCACTATGTCCAGCTCATTCTATTTTTTTATACCATGTACATACATTGTAATGTGAGTTAAAAATTACAGTGATTACTCTGATAAAACATATTCTGTTACTTTGAAGCTAATAAAATGTTTTAGTATTGGAGCTCAGGCAGTGGTGGTGCACACCTTTAATCCCAGCACTTGAGAGGCAGAGGCAGAGGCAGGTGGATTTCTGAGTTCAAGGACAACCAGGACTACACCGAGAAACCCTGTCTTGAAAAACCTAAAAAAGAGAAAATGTCATCTATGCACATACACACATGTTTTAATTGTGTCTCTTATTTTCTTAAACATCTCTGACTTCATTCTTAGGATTATTGAGCAAGAAGGTGTTAGACAGGGTTCTACTTACTGGATATTTATTTATATTAGTGATTTTTCAAATCTTAGGGTTTTAGGATTCCTTTTGTAAACTTAAAAAACTTACTAGTGTTTTCTCAGTTTATTTAGGTTATACTTATTAAAAGGTATTATATTAGAAATACCTTTAATATTTATCAATTAATTTACCATAATGGGTGTACATATTTTTGTTAAGACATTAAGAATTGTTTTCAAAAATGTCTTTGTTTCAGATTTTTAGAGATATCATTAATGACTAGGTTAGTCAAGGACAGCTAGATTCTTGTATCTGTTTAAATATTTACTCTCATAGGACATATTTTACATGAAAATTGGACCATATATAGATGTATTTGGGGTAAGAGAATGTATCTTTAGCAGCTTTTCCAGGCAACTGCATATTTCTTTCTTTAATGTCGTGTCTCAAATAGACAAATGTTTCTTAATGCTAGTTTGTCACGTCCATATCGCTTAGCATTTTTGTATCTGTGGTGTTAAAATCCATGGTCTTGCTGGTTGAATAGATTTTATAAAACCTGTACATGCTTTTTCACTTATGTGTTGGTCATGTGAAAAATACTGATTCACTTTTAAATATTGGCCTATTTTATCATATGATATCTCAAAATGCATTTGTTCATATCACTGTCGGTCTCAATAGAAAAGTCTTTGAGCATTGAGAAGGTGTCAAGATCAAGGACAGTCTTCCATAGTTCTAATTGTTTCATAAAAACATGTTTTATATTATTGGCAACAGATCTGGTCCATTTTACTTCAATTCTGATATGGTTCTTTTCTTTTGAGACAGTGTCTGTCTTGATCATAATTTCTGAATAAACATACTATTTGGGTTTTGTTGTTGTTTCCCAAGACAGGGTCTCACTTATGTAGCCTTGGCTATCCTGGAACTTACTATGTAGACCAGGCTGGTCTCAAACTCACAGAAACTCTGCTTGCAACTGCTTCCCCAGGGCTGGAATTAAAGGCTTGTACCACCATTACCAGCTGAATAAGCATACTTTGATTAGTTGTAATTGTTCTCCCAGTGTAGTCCATGGGTAAAATTACTGTGTGAACTTGGAATGCCAACAACTGAATAAATGTTTTTGAGACATCCATTCTACACAAAAATGACATTGTTTCCTACTTTCCAAGTCTCTAATATTTGATGCAGTAGAAGGAAGTTGAAGTAGTTGAGCCACATCTGCTGCTGCATTCAGACTTTGCTGTATCAGAAAAGTGTGGGGTCTCTGGGAACTTTTGCCTATAAATGAGAATAACGAGGCAGATGTTTATTATCATGGAAAGAACTTTGGCATTAGAGACTGCCTGAAATACCTCCGAGAGAGGCATTTGTTTGGATTATGATTTTACCAAATTATAGTATAATTTTACTATAATTTTGTTATATATGACTAGAGATAGCCTCAGGTACTCTCTCTCCTCTTTACCTCATAACTCCACTGCTTTCTAATGTCTTCCCCAAGTCACCATTGACCTTGACTGAAAATCGAGTGGTGAGAGTGAACATCCTTGTCTTCAGATCTTAGTTGTAGAATATTTATGTGTTACTGCTAAGTGACAGGTTTCAAATTTCCTTATTCCTTTATCAAACTGAAGCACTTTCTATTTCTCTTTTACTGTGTTTTTATTATGAACATGTTTTGAATTGTGCCAAAAATTCCTTTTGTAAAGGTATTTTTTTGTTCTGTTAATGTAACAAATTACCATGATTATTTCAGCCATAAAATTGGTTTTGCATTCCTACAAGAAACCTTTTAATGAACTATTCTATTCAAAATTGCTGGATCTGGTAATGAGAGATGGCTCAGCAGTTAAGAGCGTGGGCCACTCTTTCAGAGGACCTGAGTTCAGTTCCCAGCACCCACCTGGCAGCTCACAAGTGTCTACTTTCATGAGATCCAGTTCCTTCCTGGTCTTTGTTGGCAACAAACTTGCAAATGGTATACTCCTGTACTTGCAAGCATGCGTGAAAAAAACAAAACGAAATGAGTTTTTGAAATGGCTAGATCCTGATGATAACACCATGTTAGTGGTTACTTAAATGGCTAGATCCTGTTGATAACACCATGTTAGCGGTTACTTAAATGGCTAGATCCTGATGATAACACCATGTTAGCGGTTACTTTATGTGAGTCTTTTTAAGCTATTCTCACTGTGTATCAGTTAGCTTTCCCTTCCTTTTTCCTTCTGCTTTTAACTCTGCTACCTATGATATTGATATTAGTTTCAGCACTATTATCTGCAGAAAACTAACTTAGAGGTGAAACAGAACAGATTTTAAAATGGAGTTTGTCTAAAATTGACAATTTCTTGTATGAATACTTGATAAAATTTACAAGGGCAGATCTCTGAGTCCATTGTTATAGGAATATTTTAGAATGATAAATTCACTTTTTATGTGAAAGGGACCTCCATTTTTATTCCATGTCTCATAACATTTGGTAGATTACATTTTTTTTCAAGGATTGTATCTATTTTATCTACATATTTTATTTGTCAAATTTTTGCCTTCAGTGTTAACTATTGTTTTTCTTAGTACAGATTATTTTCCTTATAATTCTTGTCACTCTTTAGTAATATTCCCGAGTTTATTTCTGGTATTGGTAGAATTTTCTCTCTATAAAAAAAGCTTTGTTGGTATTTAAAATATTGCCACTCTTTCAAAGGACCTATATGTTGGTATTCTCTGGTTGTTTTCTATTTTCATTTCTTTCACCCCTTTCTAATTTCTCTCTCCCTGGGGTACAGTTTATGTGCCATTTCAATGGTATTAGTGATACTTGGACAAAGCAAGAGTTTCTGTCTCTTGTTTAAAAATTAAAATTTCATATTAAAGAAAATGCCATATAGGCTTCCGGCATATAACTTCATCTTTGTTTCTGAGATCATGGAAGAAACTTTCCGTTAAATAAAATTTCTGCCTTATCTATGAAATCTTAGCAACAAAATTTCAAAATCTGTGTATTAGAATAATTTGTATGAATACAAATTATTGTATTGGAAGCACAGATTCCAATCAGCTTACTTTCTCAATTACTATTACTAATGTCAAGCCTTTTTCTTGTGTAATATTCCTCATTTAATCAAGTTACATTATGTTACTTCTTTTAAAATATTGCTATTTTGTGTTCTGTCTTGTTCTAGGAACTTATAGTAGCTTTTTATTTCCTGCAGATTACACCCAGGCTCCTGTTAGTCACTCAGCAGCCTTCCTCTGCCTCACCATCTCAGGCTTGAGCATATACATTGTATTAGCAGTTAGAATTTTCTTATTTCTCTCTTCTGAGGAAAATCAGTTGTTTATAAAAGTGAAAAGGAAATGTTCTCAATCTGGCTACAGTGGGACTCGGAGAGCATCATCTCTTTCTAGTTTTGTGATTAGTAGTTTAGACTCTGTGAAGTAGTGATAATGGCTTTCTTATTGGGTTTTGTAAGGATTCAATGAAACACATCTATCCACAGTAATAATGGAAACAGAATTTAGCAAGTATGCAGGTTGGTTTTTGTCAGCCTGACACAAACGTAGACAGACATATCTGGGGAGCAGGAATCTTAATTGAGAACATGTACTGGCTAGTTTTAGGTCACACACACACCCACCCACACACCCACACACCTTTTACATATATAAGATCATACACATAGATTTTTTAATTTTTGTTCACAGTACTTTTAAAGACCCCATATGCCTTAAACTAGATTAATGTGTAATAGGAAATTGAGTTGTGTTCAAGGCAAGTAAAACACAGTGATGTATATGATACAGTGGATATTAAAACAACTACCAGAGAGGATAGGGTAGTTTATGCCTGTTTCCGAGCAGATTTAAAACACTTTTAGGGTAAAATTTGTGTCTCCCACTGCTTCTTTTAGAGATTATTTTGCTTTCTTTAGAGCTTATTATCTAGTGTAGTGCTAGATCCACATTAGATGACTTGTTAGGAGTTTTAATAAAGTGCAGCAGAAGAGAGCATTTCTACTCTTAGCTTTTTCATATCCCCTTTTCTTTCCTCTCCTTTCTCCAGAATGGTCCTAGTGCCCGATCGTGTCATAAAATGTGCATTGATATTCAGCGGAGACAGATCTACACATTGGGCCGTTACTTGGATTCCTCCGTGAGGAACAGCAAATCTCTGAAAAGTGATTTCTACCGCTACGACATCGACACTAATACCTGGATGTTACTAAGTGAAGACACTGCTGCCGATGGTGGACCAAAATTGGTGTTTGATCATCAGGTTTGGTGCAGTTAAATGCTAGTAGAGTTAATAGTGCTAAGTAACCTTTGCTCTTCAGGTCTGCTTTAGACGTGATAAAATTATTTCAGGAAGTGCAAGGATATTTTTATATTTTTTAATTTGGTACAAGATAAAATATTAACCCATTAATCTTAATATTTATGTAATTGTTAATGTATTTAAAACTTTAGAGAGTAGATGGAACAGTATTAGAAAAAACAAATCTAGAGCTTTATAAGTGTATATATATGTATGTATACACACACTTGCATATATATATTATAAGAATTACAACTTAACCCCAATATTTTTTGTTCTGTTTTTCTGGAAGAAATTTAAAATCATTTGTTAAATGAGTTTGAAATCTAGAGCCTTCCTTCCAATTAGACTAAAATATACTTAGTTTTGTTTGTAATCAGAAACTTGTTACAAAGCTATGTAGGAATTTGGCGTGTTCTAGATTAAATTTAAACTCAGCATGTAATGGTATTATGGACAAGGCAGTCATGACTAGTGATGTGGAAACCACTTTAATTATTATGTATTATACCTCTCTTCATCAACCTTATTATAGTCAAAGAGAACAGGAAGTGCTTTGAATTTTATAGGCAGTTTTACTTAGTTAACCTGTTTACAACAGCTTTCAGAGTGTAGGAGAGACTTATGGTCTGTTCTACTGTATCAGATAGTGTTGTATATTACTTAGGAAATAGGAGGTAATGATAGAATTGTGCTGGTTTCCACCTTTGACCTACAGTCTAACGTAGCAGCTAATTCCAAGCCTTAATTTATTGTTTCTTTATAGACCGCTTTGCTTTGCTTTGAAATTCTTTTTATAGTTTTGTTAATGTGTGGCTAGTATAGAATGGAGAAAAACAACTACATCCGTCAAGTACTGTAGGGGAAAATAAAAATGGCAGTGCTCCAGTTAAGTTTGGAACTGTGCAGGGTCTTTCTGATTGAGATTTTCAAAGCCATGCTCATCCTTGATGGCATCCTCTAGGTTGTTCTTTTGGGGACAAAGAACTCTAAAAGATGTTAAGCTGATTCTGGTTGTTTAAGAACAGAACATCAGTGGGTGATCTTATCAGGGAACAACTTATCTTTTTGATCAAAAATTGTTAATACTTTACCAAAAAAGTACTGAAAGTTTCAAAAATTACTTGTATAAAATAGCTTAGCGGTAGTCTAGCTGTGGCACAAAGTTGTATATGACATTTGTTTGTCTGACTGTGATAGAATTGGATGTTCTTGGAAATTGGCTAGTATTATATAAATAATATAAATATATATACATATAAATATATATATATAATACTAGGCTTTTAACTGATTGCATGGTGTAAAGAATGGTGTGGGGAAGGAACCAGCTCATCCGTACAGGGAGGCCTGTGCTGCTGAGCATGGGGTGTCTGCCTCTGCTCCAGCTTACGCTTTATTTCGTGCAAATGAAGTGGTGAGTTAGAACTTACTACCTTGTGTCTTTGGTACTCCAAAAACCATTTGTGGTACCACGATGCTTTAGGACTCACTACTTTGCCGGGCGGTGGTGGCTCACGCCTTTAATCCCAGCACTTGGGAGGCAGAGGCAGGCGGATTTCTGAGTTCAAGGTCAGCCTGGTCTACAGAGGACAGCCTAGTGCTACACAGAGAAACCCTGTCTCGAGGGGAAAAAAAAAAAAGGACTCACTACTTCATGTTCAAAATTTAGAAGAAAGTGGGAAAGATAAAGACATGTTTTAAAATTATTTTTTCATTTTGACTTTTAACATTAAAAAATGAAATTCAAAGACTTGTATTTCTGGTGAGCATATGGCAGCTTAGCTTTTCATGTTGTTGCTTTGCCTAGGAGAATTCCAGCAGAAAGGGTTTTTTAAACCATATGTAAATCACATATCCAGAAAAATTGGGAGCCAGAAAAAGTTCACAGTTCTTTGTAAGTTTAATCAAAAACAGCAAAAAACTTTGGTTCATGTGCTAAAGCCCACACATTACAATGAAGAGAGCTTGAGATACAGGGGACCCCTGTAGTAGTGCAGTAGCCTCCTCAGTGGCAAGAACAGAGCAGCTACAGGGAGAGAGGCAGAGCATTAACCTGTAGCAGTGTCAGAAAGCACATGGTGTTAAAAAAGCAGTGTTTTCTGACAGGGAAACACTTTGACAGATGGGGACACTGTTCCTTTGCTAGTGAGCTAGGAGGACTCAAATCTTGAGAGTCAGTCAGTGAGATAGCTTATTGGGTCTTTGAGCTTGTTGCCAAGTTCCATTTCCAGCATGTACAGGATGAAAGGAAAGAACTGACTCATGCAAGTTATTATCTGACATCCTTACGGACACTGTCACATGCGTGCACTCACAGGTGTATAAGTGCACTCATACAGAGACACCTTGAGATAGACCACCTCTAAACCAGAGTTAGACAAGACATGGCTTCCCAGAAGCACTTGTCTGTTCAGTAACACCAGGGCCCTTAAGCCTTATTGTCCCTCTTCCATAGGAACTCTGAAAGCTGTTGGGTCCAAGGAAAACTAGCTTACTTAAACATGAAAAATTATAAGTAGTTACAAGATCAGATCTTTAGAGAACACTTTAAAGAAAATAATGGAGGGGCTGGAGAGATGGCTCAGCAGTTAAGAGCACTGATTGCTCTTTCAGAGGTCCTGAGTTCAATTCCTAGCAACCATGGTAGCTCACAACCTTCTATATAATGGGATCCATTGACCTCTTCTGGTATATCTGAAGACAGTAACAATGTACTCCCATACATAAAATAAATCTTAAAAAAGAAAAAGTAATGGAGAAAAATACTTTCTTTGGAACGAAATAAGGTGAGAGTTATATTTCAGCATTTTAGCAGTTTAACAACATAATGAAGCCTGAAACTGAAGATAACTACATACAAATTATACATTGAAAAATGCACTTGTGATAACCAAATGTTAACAGCAGGTGAAAGAAACCACATACAAATCAGAAATGAGGGCCAACGAGATGGCTCAGGGGTAAAAGCACTTGTGACTCAAGCTTGGTGACCTAAGTTCATCTCTGGGCCCCTGGGAAAGATGAAGGAGAGAACCTATTCTATAGAGTTCTCACCCAACCACTGTGCACACACACCTTCACCTCACAGTGTAAAAATAATTATTTTCAGAAATGGAGACTAATCTAGATACATAAATAAGAATAGGGATCATAGCAGTATAAAACAAACATAAAATGTATTGTGAGAGGATTACAGAGAAGATTGTCAAATGATAGCCAGCCAGCTACCTCTTAAGAGATTAATAATAACACTAAATTTAAAACCACTATTTTTTTAATTTACTAGACAAAATTATGAAGCCACTTAGAATTAAAATGAGACTAGTTATACATCTACTTTCTGTGCTGGTTTGGCTTTCTGTAACTGTGATGAAATAACTGAAGCACTTCACTTAGAAAGAGAAAAAGACGAATTTTGGCTCATGGTGTGGTGGATGTTCTAGGCTAGGTGGCATCATGACTCTGGCATTCTGGTAAGGGCAGCACATGACACAACCATGTGGCAGAGCCATACTACTTACATTTGCTGATGCACAGAAGAGAAGGGCAGACCAGAGTCTCACAGTCTTGTTTGTGCTCACAATCCTAATGGTCTGATGACCTTCCAAAAGGCTACAGCAGTAAAGCCAAACTACTAACATGGAGACCTTTGGGAGACACTGCCCATATGTAGACTGTAGCAAATGCCAAGAGACAACAGGCAACATCTAAAAAGGTGTCAAAAAAAAAAAAATAGTGTGAACCAGGTGTTAAAGTTCTTACTAAACTGCTCTTTAAATATAAACACTTTAAGAAATGAGTAAATGGAATGAGAACTAGCCAGAAAGGAGCAGGAAAGAGTCCTGTGAAGATCTCTGTCTTGGCCTTCTTTTTGTACCAAAGTGGGTAATTGACAGAGCAAACAGATAAAGATACTCTTGCAGGGGGACACATTAGCAATGATACTGCAAACAACAGTGTTCTTCCTTCAGGATGTCACCAGTTTGTTCAAGCTTTCCTGAAGATAGACAGTAGCCAGATCACGTCCAGCCAGTAAAATCAGGAACCAGAAGTCTATATATCCTGAGCCAAAAGTGAGTTGTGAGTTAGGACTAAATAGCAGGGCATCCTCTAGTCTGATGAAGTAGCACTTAGCTGTGAAAATTCATGAAAAGTTAGAAAGTGGGTAAAATATAGAAGAAGAAACTTGGGCCTGTACACTGCTTATTGGGTTTTAGAAAATAGCAACCTGACAATAGATAAGTAGTTTTCTAACTTTTAATTAGGGTTTTGTTTATTGTGTATGTGTGTGTGTGGAAGGGGGTGGGGTTCATTTTGTGACCCCCAGCTGGTCAGAAAAACTAGAAAAACTAATGTAGATGAGACTAGGCTTAAACTCAAAAGAGATTTGCCTTGGCCTCCTGAATGCTGAGATCAAAGGCATGTGTCAACATGCACACTAGTTGTTCAAATTTGATTTACAAATTTTTATTAAAATATCACAATTTATCATTAGTTTTTATAACTATTTTTCAGAGATTAAAATGTACAAAATAGGACCTGGAGATGGCTGCCAGGTAAAAGCATGTACTACTCTTTCACAAGACCCAAGTTTAGCTCCTAGTCCCCATGTCCAGTGTCCCACAACCACCTGAGGCCAGCTTCAGGGAGCCAGACCTTCTTTTGAGCTCTAAGGGCACTTTTCACACATGTGTACATGCCTATGCATAGACACAGGCACACATATTCAAAATAGAATAAATGCTAAAAGTATAAATAAGAAACTAAATAAAAATGTAAACTGAAGAACTAATTATTAACTGAGTAAACAGCATCCGATGCCTAGAGTGATGAGATTTGTTGGTAATTGACTCTCACTGAAAATACTATGTACCAGAGTAGGAGTACATAGGGCATAAATAAAAGCTATACCTGCTTCATGTTCTGGGTGCTGGAAGTGTGGGAAGACAGACAGAGAAAGACATAGAGAGAGAGCATGCTAGAATCTTTTCTTTTTGCAGTAGTTTTTTTTAAACTTGACTTTTACAACTATTAAAATAGCTTTGTGTTAAAAATTAAAAAGTAATTATATTACAAAAGCAGTTTTTCGGTGGAAGAAGAGCATCAAACTTGTTACAACCAGTGCTGTGTCTCAGTGAAAGCAGACATTTTGTGAATATAATATATTCTTCAAGCACAAATGCCACTTAGCTTTGATAGCTGAACTTGAGCTTGACTTTGAGATGGGATTTGATTGTTATTATCTTATAACAAACATCTCTTTCCTCGTGTTATTTTATAAAAGACTATAATTTTTATTTGAAGGAATGTAAAAAATCAAGGTTGTTTTGAATCACATAGCTTAAGTCAATAAAAATTAAATATATAATGTAAAAAGAGGCAGAGTTCCTCACACTATGGAAATCAGTCTGGAGATATGTTGCAAATGCCTTGTTTTTTGTTTTGTTTTGTTTCAGACAGGGTTTCTCTGTCTTGGCTGTCCAGGAACTTACTCTGTAGATTATGCTGGCCTCAAACTCAAAGATATGCCTGCTTCTGCCTCCTAAGGATTTTAGGATTAAAGGGGTGTTCCCCCTACCACCTGCTTGTTTCATTATTTTACAGCATAGTTTGAAGAGCTTTGTGAAATACGTGTAGAAGTTAATTTAGCTGCATTACTCTACTGCATATTGGTTATCTGCTCTCATTAAACAAGAGACAGCATTTCAAAGAAGATGCATTCGTAGAACTGAAAGATCAGAGCTTTTCTAAGGAGGATTAGGAGGAGCTTATGATCATGAAATATCCATAGAGTTGTGATCATTATGCACTCCTGGTGAAAACCAGTATATCATGGATCATTGTGACTTTGGTAAAAATGTTTATTATATTATAGCATCAAGAAAACAGAGTTCCTTAACTTGATATATTCATTTCAATTTGGGATGAATGAAAATTCAAAAAGTGTTTAGAAAACTATCCTGAATTTCTGGACAGTATGTGTATATAATAATTACATATTTAGCATCAGGGTTTCTTTGAGAATGTGAAAGCGTACATACTAATCCCATTTTGGCACATGAAAGGAACAAACTAAAACTGTTCAATCTGTTGCTTTGTTCTTATAGATGTGTATGGACTCAGAAAAACATATGATCTACACCTTTGGTGGTAGGATTCTGACATGCAATGGCAGTGTAGATGACAGCAGAGCCAGTGAGCCACAATTTAGTGGGTTGTTTGCATTCAACTGTCAGTGTCAAACATGGAAACTTCTTCGAGAGGACTCCTGTAACGCTGGCCCTGAGGACATCCAGTCTCGAATTGGACACTGCATGCTGTTCCACTCGGTGAGACTATCCTGTGCATTTATTTTGTCATGTGTGTCTTTATAGCAAAGAATCAGAAAGAAAAGCTTTTTCTAGAAATTATTAATACAGCAGTGCCATAGAAAATAGAACATCAGCAGTGAACTGTCCCTTAGTCATTTCCATCAGCTTAGAAACTCCTAGACAATTATTACCTGAAGATAACAAATTATCTTTTATTATTAACCTTACTACTTGGCTAGCTAATGGTTACTTCTCTGTTTTAGGACTTAATCATTTGCAAACTTTTTCTTAGCAACTAAAAAGATAACTTTGGCTTATTTTTTAATTTTGGATTGATTTTATAGAATTTAACAAGAGTTTATTGGTAGAATCAACAAAAAGACTTTAACTTTTGAAGCATATAATGAAATCCTTATTTTTATGGACAAAGCATTAGAGCATGTGGTATTTAGCATGCATGTTTTAAAAATATTCATTATATGAATTACAACAAAGGATATAATAGTGAATTTCCATGTACAGATTTGTTCATTTGATCAGTAAACAATCTGTATATTTTTAATATAGTTTTCCCACTGTAATTTCATTCTTTGTCACTTTTAGAGCTTACCACATTTTGTTTGTGTTGGGAGTATTTTCTGGAAGACTTCGTCTAGAATGTCCTTATTAGCAGGCTCTTCATATCTGTGGGCTGTGCATCCACAGATTCAAACAACTATGGGTTAAAAAATATTTTTAAAAAATTTTGTCTCCACTGAACATGTACAGACTTTTAAAAAACCTTTAGTAAAAAACTACTCTCATGTCCTATAGTTTATAGTTTATATTAATATTAAAAGTAATGTAGAGGGCTAGAGAGATGGCTCAATGGTTAAGAGTATTGACTGCTCTTCCAGAGGTCCTGAGTTCAGTTCCCAGCAAACCCCATACATGGTGGCTCACAACCATCTGTAATGGGATAGATGCCCTCTTCTGCTGTATCTGAAGACAGTGACAGTGTACTCCTATACTGGGAAACAGAGGCAGGCAGATTTCTGAGTTCAAAGCCAACCTGGTCTACAGAGTGAGTTCTAGGACAGCCAGGGCTACACAGAGAAACCCTGTCTCAAAAAAAAAAAAAAGTCTTAAAAAAAAAAAGTAAAGTAGAGGTGATTTGAAGTACCTAAGAGGATATGTATATGTTATGTGCAAATCCTAAAGGACTTTGGGGCCATCAGGATGAAGACCTGTGCTGACACTGTGTGACACCTACACCTAAAAATAATACTATTCTGTATGACAGACTGACACAAACTTAAAAATGGAATTTCCCATTGTCATACCACCCACAATAAAAGCAGTGTGTTAATAAGGCCTAGTCCACATTTGTGTTGTTCTGATACCAAGTGATGTCTTTTCAGAATTGGTTTATTGGGTCAGAATCCCATTCCAGCTGTGCACTGCATTCCTTTCCATCCTTGTCAGTACTTATGCCCTTTTCTCCACATACATGCTACTTATTCCTGCTTTTAAAAAGAAAATAGTCATTGATAGTCTATGATGTTTCTCATCCTCCTTTGCTTCATTATGCTGTCATTCCGTTTTAACCTGTTTCTCTATCTTACTTTGTATAAGCTAGCGATTTCTATCTGGAGGCTTGATCTTATTCGATATCCTTTCAGGGGCAAGCCAAGAGGAAACACATCAGCACTTCACCAAGGCTTTGATCATAGACAATCAACCGGCATTTAATGTCTAGTTGTAATGCTTTTTATGAGTACCAGTGAGTTTAGGAAGTTTTAGTTTGGTTGATCACTTATGAAATTTCCTGTAACATTTTACCTATTACTTTCAGCAGCCATTGATAGTCATTGTGTAGAGTTCATTAGATATCACAAAATGGTGATTTTTTTTT
>JADRCC010161275.1:0-12142 GCA_019843855.1 Hylomyscus alleni | reverse complement strand
AAAAAAAAAAGAAAGAAAGAAAAGAGACTTCTCTGTTTAGCTTTATTCCCTATTTTTTTTTTAAATAGGGTTATTTGGTTCTCTGGAGTATAACTTCTTGGGGCTGGCTGTAAATAGATTCTTGATTCTAAGCATATTAGCAAAGTTTATTTTTCAGAACGTGCCCACTGTGAATGTCAAAGCATATTCCTAAGTGTTCTGTGCCTCATTATAAAGGTTTTTTTTTTTTAAGAAGATTAGTTTTATACTTTTGTTAAACTGAATGGAGTTTTTGGAAGATGTCTTAACATTACTTTCCATACCTGAAACAAACATTTATTTTTCAAAGAAAAAAAACAAATTCTCATATATTGAGGGTATTATTCAAAAATATATGTATATACCCACATTCATATAAGGTCCCAATTTTCTTTTCTACAATCTGCTTGTCATATATGTTACTATGTAACATCCATAGGCTCTACACCTTCTTTTCTTGTTACTATATATTTACTGATGTCTATTTATTGTGATACTGAGGATTGAACCCAGAGCTTCCTGCATGCTAAACAGGAGCTCTATAATAAAAGGAGACACTACCTTTCCTTTAGAAAGACTTCAATTTCGATCTTAAGTTGAAAAGCCTCACATAAATCCTCCGAACTTTGAGACTACATGGCTCACCACGGCCCTAACTCCCTGTTGCTTGTACTATCCACAAGTTTTGTGTTTCTTAATAATTTGAATCCACTTGTATTTTTTAATAACACATCACATGTGACACATACGATGTATAATTGTACACCTAGAAGAACTGAGGCCTCAATTCAATGCAAATCTTTAAACAAACTACTAAATATAAGCAAAAATGTTGATCACATTTACCAGATACATTTTGAAATCAAAGTGTTTTCCTTGTGCTTTAAATAAGTATTTTGAAAACTAAAAACTGTTACGATTCCTCTGTAGGACAATAAGCAAACTAAAAAGCCCATAAACTACTTTTCTGACACATATTCCATAACACATAATAAATCTTCTCTGAACAACCTTAAAGACACTAGAGAGGACATCACAGCATGCTGCTTTCTGTCATGGAAAGGTCATAATGCCTCCCAATTTGACACATAAGTTTAATCTCAGTGCTTTGGTTCCTATCAGCATGCTGAATTTAGCAAGAAGAAGACATGTAGATAGTGCACCCTATGCAGAGTTCAGAAGAGGCTGTCAGATAACCTGAACTTATGGTTACAGATGATTGTAAGCCACCATGTGAGGGCTGGGAACCCAACCCAGGTCTTCTGAAAGAATAACGAGTGCTCAGTATTGCTGAAGCATGTCTTCAACTTCAAAGTGTGTCTGCGTGTGTGCATGTGGTAGGGGGACTGCTTGTAGACAAGTAGTGAAATGTACAATAACGTTTCAAATACTAAAAATGAGTTTTTAATACCAAAATAAAAATATATCATGGGATAGAATAGGGTATAAAAGAATAAAAGGTGTAAGTATGAGGATACTTAATTATAAAATCCCTTATTGTTAATAATTGCCTTAAAC
Source organism: Hylomyscus alleni (assembly GCA_019843855.1). NCBI lineage: Eukaryota > Metazoa > Chordata > Mammalia > Rodentia > Muridae > Hylomyscus > Hylomyscus alleni. The sequence continues at coordinate 10,606 of JADRCC010161275.1, read as the reverse complement.
ATGCATAAAATATAATCAAAGACCAAATTAACAAGCATCTCAATAGTTATTGGACTCATGGCTCGAGCTGCATATGTAGCAGAGGATGGTCTAGTCAATCATCAATGGGAGGAGGTGAGCTTGGCCCTATGAAGGTTCTATGCCCCAGTGTAGGGGAAGGCCAGGGCTAGGAAGAGGAAGAGGTTGGTGAGCAGGTGGAGAGGGGAGGGAACAGAGGTTTTTTTTTCAGAGGGGATACTGGGAAAGGGGATATTGTTCGAAATGTAAATAAAGAAAATATCTAATAAAAATAAAATAAAAAAGTGTTATATTAAAAACTCAATCCCTCTTCATATTAAAACAGCAAAGAAACTAGTATCAGAAGCCTCATGTTCACTCAGATATAAGACAGGTCATAAGCCAAGGCTGAAGCCAACACTGTGCTCAATAAGCACAATCTGAAAGCCTTTCCACTGCAGTAAGAATGGAGAGTAAGTATCTATCTACTCTCTGCACTTACTCAAGAGAGCTCTTATGTCTTAACCCAAGTAGCTGGATGAGGAAAAGAAATAGAAAAAAAATCATATATAGAAGTGGGGAAACTAATCTATTTAAAGAGGGAAAAATTCTATACTTAACCTACTCTGAGATCTCTAGAGAAATTATCATTGCAAATACCTTTGGCATGGTAGTGGAATAGAAAATTGGCATATAAAAATTAATGGCTTTCCTAGAATCAATAATAAACATACTAAGAAACACATCAGGAAAACACCCATATTAACAGGTAAACAAAAACAATAATGAAGAAAAAAGAATCTAAGGGAAAACTTTTGAAGGTAAAATTGTACTTTTACCATCAACCATAGTTGATGAAGTACACAGAACACTAGGAGAACTGTCAAGAACTAGAAAGAAATAAAGAAAAATAATAAAAGATGGAATTTCCTCCATCTTCATCAGTTAGGAGAATTAATATTGTAAAAATGGATATATTACTGAAACTTTTCTAGAGCAACAATGCAATATCAAATACCTATGAGATTCATCACAGACTCAGAAGAAATAATCTAAAAGTCAGATGGAGACAGAAGACTCCAATGAGTCTGAGGAAATACAATGCTGGAGAAATCTTGATATTGGATTGTAAAGTTTACTACACATTCATGGTGCCAAGTACAGCATGGTATTTGCACAGAAATAAACATATAAACCATGGAATAGAGATGCAAATTTGAATCTAGCAGAGAAAAATTGAACAAAGAGACTCCAGGGCAGAAGCACAGGCAGGGGCTTCCATTGCACTGGGCATGCTGGTTTCCCAAGGCTCTTCGTCCACCTTCTCAGGATATCATTTGTTTTTCTTACTAATTTTTCATTTTCAAAATATGACAGTGCACCATGATAGCTTGCTATGCAGCATTTGTAATTTATGTAATAGCTACCATATTTGTGTATTGACTAAATTTAAGGAAGTTGTTAATTTTATTGCTTTCCATTATAGTGTTTCTTCTAAGGAGGTAACACCTGGTGCTTATAGTATTAAATTCCATTTTGGAGCTTCAGATTTTTAAGTTATTTTAGCTATGAGTTTTACATTTTTATTTTTTTCTTAGTAACCTCAGTTTGGGTAGCCTACTTTATTACTTCTTGTGAGATAGATTTGCTTATCTTTAAATCAATTAAGTATACTTAATTTTTTCAATCAATGCTATAAAAGTATTTAGAAATTTATATGTTTATATGTGCATATAGATATGCAACACCAAGTGATAAAAAAACTGTGAACTTGAAAAAGAGCAAAAAGGAGGTTTTGGTGAGAAGAAAAAGACTTTGAAACAATGAAATTGTATTCTAATCTTAAAACATAAAATAAAGTTGACATATGTACATGTTTTCTGGTGAAAAGCGTGTTAGTGGGTAAATCTGAACACTTACATGTTATTTTCTTTTATTCCTTTGAGAATAGTTTCGTTGTCTTTTATCTCTGAGAGTTAGATTATAGTATGATTTCCATAGACTTTGCTGAATGTAATCTGTTGGACGACATTTGACTGCACTGTGCCTGAATATTTATATCCTTTTCATTTTAGTGATTTTTTCCTTTGGAAAGTCTTTTCATATCTTTGACATATTAAAGTCTCTCTTGAATTCCGACTATCTCATTATCTGTTCTTTCCACTCATTCTTAAACACCTTCTTATTCTACCTCAGTCTTTTTATTCTTCTCCACCTGTGTGTTTTCCAATTGCCTACTACCAGTTTGTTAACTCTTCCTTCTTCTGCATCTATCATGCCTATTGTTTTAAATTTACCTTGTGTAGTTTGCATATCAAGATGAAATTTTAGTTTGCATATCTATGTTAACTTGTCTCTAGAAGCATGAAATTATATGTCCATACTGTTTTTTAAAAACTGCCTGTGTGTGTGTGTCTGTGTGTGTGTGTCTGTGTGTGTGTGTGTGTGTGTGTGTGTGTGTGTGTGTGTGTGTGCATAAACCATTGCCTGTGGAAACAAGAGGTACATGCAGTTCTGACTAATATCATGTCTTTTTCAAGAGCGGTATGCATTTTTAACTGCGAATATATATCTTTAGCACCTTATTTTCATTTTTTTTTCTCCCGAGGAACTTTGACAATAACAGTACGAGTTTATATTGCCACCATTAGTGAATAAAGATTTTGCTTTCCCCACATCCTCCTGAGCATTCATTCCCATGATTCGAGTTATTCTAATTAAGATGAAAAGGGGATTTCAAGGCAGGTTCAGTTTGTGTTTTCCTAGTGGGAGAGGATGTCAAATATTCCTCAAATACTCTTGGTTCATTTGTACTTTTTAAAGGAACACATTACTTAAATTTTAACATGTGTTCTAATAGTGAACACATAGACTTCTCTCTGGCCACATTTGCTCTTTGTCTGCTTGTTCCTGCCCACACTAACAAGTCCATCACTTCACTGGACTCGGAGCCTACTTCTTCAAGACTCCACATATACCATCTGAGACATCCAGCCTCATGAACTGAATAACTACTGATCTTCTACTCATAAGTAGTCATTATTGGATGAACCAGAATACGTGAGTATGTATATGTGTATGTGTTTATGTGTATATATACATATATATATGTATATATACATGTATATATATCCTGTATTATATGTAAAATATATATTACATGTGCTCTTATGCATAAATGTAATAAATATAATATATAATATAGTTATATATTATAACACATAATTTATATAATAAATAATACAATTGATACATAAAATCATATAAAATGTATTACACAACACATAATATACAGTATAAATAATTTAATTATTGATATATCACTAATAATAATAATTAATTTAAATGATCAATTAATTTAATATACTTATTTTATTTATTTAATAAGTTGCATGTGTTGGTACTTTCCATCAGGTACTTATCTATACAATAAGACATCTTGCTGGCCCTGTTCTACTCCTTTTAATATCATTATCTTTGCCATTTGCTTTTCAGAAATTAATATCAAAATGTTTATTTCTCTGAGTTTGTTGTGACTTTTACTATTTAAAAGTTTGGCAATATCCTAGATTCATCTTTGTCAAGATTCTACTTTTAATGTAATGTAGGTTTTTCAGCTATACAATGGATATACAGATGCAAACATTCTCAATAAAATGCTTGCAAACTGAATACAAGGGCATACCCAAAAGGTCATCCTCCATGATCAAGTAGGCTTAATCCCAGTGACACAGATATCATTCCACATACTTAATTCAATTATGACAAACCAAATGACAAAAAGACATGACCATTACATTAGATACAGAAGAGGACTTTGACAAATGCAACATCACTTTATGATTAAAACCCTCATAAGGCTTTTGACTAACCTCAACATAACAGAGGTGATTTATATCAAGTTCACATATAGCATCAACCTAAATAGAAAGAAAGTCAAAACATTTCTATCAAAATTAGGTATAGGATCAAAGGACTCCTTCCATACTCATTTTAGTACTTGAAATCTAACCTAGAGCAGTAAGACAACTAAAGGAGATCAAGGTGATGCAAATTCAAAAGGAAGACTTCAAATTGTCTTTATTTGCAGATTACATGTTTTTATTTTTTATGAATAAAAGACCCTAAAGACACCATGAAGAAACTTCTACTGCTAATAAACACTTTTACCAGACTAGCAGAAGACAAAATCATCATGAAAAATTCAGCAGTCTTCCTATATACAAATAACAAACAGGCTAAGAGAGAAATCAGTGAATCAAGATATTTCACAATAGCCTCCAAAAATCTCTTGAGTCAGAAACTTGTGTAATAAAATCAATACAATAAGAAGAACAGAAGATGAGATTCCACCTCTTCATAGGTGACAAAGATTACAGAGTGAAAATGCCCATGCTAACAAAATCAAACAGCTGATTCAACAATAACAATAAAAAATCAAAATTGCAACACCATTCTTTGCAAGTAAAAATTCAGTTTCTTATGAATACACACACAAGTGCACACATACACACACACAAACACACACACAAATAAAACAGAAAAACAGCCCTAAAAAGAGAAAGAAGTGCTGAAGATATCACCATTTTTGATTTCTAATTTTACTAGAATATATCATAATAAAAACAGCATGTTAGTGGCTTAAAAGCAGACATACTGATCAATGGAATCAAATTGAAGTCCCAGACTTATTTCTGCAGGCATGGACACTAGATTTTTTGTTAAGAAGCCAAAAAGTATGCAGTGGAGATCCATATCTGTCTCTTTACAATGGAGCACTAATATCTAGGTGGGGTATTGTCTCTCCAAATATTTGATGACTTCATTTAAAATATTCATTTCAGATATGTGCTTATTTTTCAAAGCTTCTACTGTAGTGTGTTTCCATATTATGTCTTTTCTGTCCCATTCATTCTTAAAACAAAACAAAAATGAAACAACCACATAAAAATAAAAATAAAAACAAGCAAAAGATAAATGAGAAAAAGATATAAATAATAAAACAAAACAAAATAGAAAATTATCCATTTAAAAATAAATTAAGCATTCTCTTAGCAGCCTTCAGATGAAGATGTAGAACTCTCAGCTCCCTGCACCATGCCTGCCTAGATGCTACCATGATGATGATGGACTAAACCTCTGAAACTGTAAACCAGCCAGTGCCAATTAAATGTTGTTCTTACAGGAAAAAAAATTGAGTTCATTTTTCTTTGGGTAACAACTGGCCATGGGACCTACTGTGGAGTATTGTTGTTACATGCAGTGACATTCTGCTGTAGAAAACATAGTGTCCCTAGGTATATAACATCATGTGAATAGGGAGGTAGCTGGGAGGGGTTTCATGCAAGGGAAGAATATGAATAGAATATATTATATGAGAAAAATTTTAATTAAGCAATAGCCAAGATAAAACCGTCTATATATCATGCACATAATTACAATTATTATAATGTATTGAGTGAGTATTTCACATTTTTAATATCAAAATATAAAGTTAACAGACTATTAATTAATCATATTGATTATACTTCAAACAGTAAAATTCAAATGCATAGTATAAATGTACTTATTTTTCATACATCAGCTACATTTGCCATATTTTCTGTGTATTATTTATGTATCACTGTAACTATTTAACAAGCATTCTATACAATATGAACTAAATACAAAAGTAAATAGTCTGACTTACACTTCGATTATTTTTTCTTTGGAAGGATACTGAAAATTATATGTTCCTGCTACAACACCCAGAAGGTATCCCATCAGATATGCAGCATGTCCAAGAGCTTGTAAATGAGCAGAGCACAAAACAGAGTCAAAATCAACCTTGGTCATATAAAATACAAGTGATATCGGAAAGTTTTTCATGCTATTCCCTAGTACTTGAAAGTGGAAAGATGGAAAGGAAAAGAGAGGAAAAAGTGAGAGTCAGTGTAAAGGAGGAGAAGAGAGCTAATTGTAAATACTCCCAGAATTTATTCTAATAAATTTCAAATTCATAGGTCAGGAAGCTGGTGAATTCATACAAGAGTTAATGATAATAAATAAAGAAAACATCTAATAAAAAAAAAAAGAGTTAAGGATAGTCTTATAGTTGAAGCTAGTCATGAGCCACAATTGTTGCTTGTTTGGGAAGAGTCAGTCTGCCCTGTTAGGACTCTACATTGCTTGAGTTGAGGCCTGTTTTTATCACAAAACTCAATAGCTTTACTCAGTGTCTAATGATTGTGAATGTTAATCATATCTAAGACAACATCAGAGATCCATCTAGACTACTGTCTAACAGTACAACTGGTGGCATATCTTCTTATCTAATGAAGTACTGGAAACTCATATAATTTAATTAAAATTATGAACATAATTATATCTCATTCAATATACTAATTTAATGTATCATAAATATATTTATTCAAAATGAGGATGAATAAACTATATTCATTATAATATATTAATATATATTATATTGTATTATAATACATAATATATTATATTATATATATTATGTATATATTACGTATATACGTATTATTATGTATATATATTACGAATATAGTTTATTATATATTATAATATAACATATATAATATATATTATATTACTTTAGTATGTCACTACAGACATTTTCAAAGTAAGTATAAAATAATTTTATATTTTTAAAAATGATATGTGATATGTCTGTGAAAATACTTCTTCATTCTAACCTACCAGGACCAGGATCTATTTCTGGTTACCAGATAGATTATTTAGGAGTGAATAAATGCTTACTTAATGTATGACACAGTTTACGTACAACATTGTAAGTGGAAGAGATGATATCATATGCAGCTATCTCCTTCTCTCCCCACTTTACTCCTCTCTCTAATCTCTCCTTGACCCTCCATAAAACTTCACACTCAGGGAAAAAGAATCAGAGACAGACAAAAAATTGTGAAACTTAAAACATGCATATACTTTCTATTCCTGTAAAACTTTTCATTGATATTTAAATGCTTTACTATTCCAAATCTCATAATTAGATGTATCAATGTGATTTTAAAGCTATGCAAGCAAGTTGTCACCACTTAGTACAGTGTTATCACAGGATCAACAGTTCTTACCTATCAGTTAAAACACAGAGAAATCTGATAATTATTAAAAATATGCCATAAGTAATTAAAAAAACTTGCCTAAATAGAAGCCAGATGAACTTGTGGGAATGTGGTCAAAAATGAATGTCATGCCAAGGATATAAATTGGCATTCCTGCTATTCCATGGATACACTGCCCGATGACGTGGAAATAGATACATTTTAATCTGTCTGGAATTGAGTTTCCGTCACAATCTAAATTTCTTTTTATGTTTTCTTCTAAGCACAACTCTTTTGAAAGATAAGAAATATATTTTACTGAGTTGAGTGCAAAATTAAATGTACAGTTAATTTTCTATTGCTACTAGCACCATGCTTTTCTCATTAGATTGAGTATAGTAATGCAATCAATTATTCATTTTGCTTTAAATAGAAATAGCACATTAAAAGAAAATGGGCAGAAATACTGGAAGAAATACACATATTACAGAATAGTGTGGTAATCTGCAAAGGATTACGTGATATTCTTATAAACAAGCACATTTACAGATACATAATACAGACTCCACTCATTTTCCAGTACTTTGTATCTTGTTCTTCTGACATTTGTCTCCAGAATAAAAACACCTGCAATGCCCTGGAGAGTCCACCATCTGAGTTTTATATCCTAGTACTTTCTTTAGTAAATTACATGTACACTATGACTTTACTAACTAATTGTCTATTTTAGACCTTTGAGTCTATAATATACCGTTATGGTTGGTATATGAAATACCTCTCTAAAGTCTCATGTGTGTAGTACTTAGTTCCCTGTTGATATTACTTGGAGAATTCCTGGAAGTGTGTATGTGTGAGAGAGAGAGGCACCTCCTGGTCTCTGAAAGTTATATCCTATTCCAGATCCTTCTTGTCTTCACTTTGCTTCATTTCCATCAGGAGGTTAACAGACTCCTTCTGCACACTCCCAGTTTTACACATGGCTATGGGTTCAGAGTCAATGAAGACTAGCAACCATGGAAGCAGCACTTTGAAAACATGATTTAAAAATGTATTTTTCCTATTTGAAGATTTTTGTGTCTGACATTTTTCATAGCAGCCATACAACTAAAGTACATGGAATAAAAAAGCTATTAAATTATAAAGATTGTTTTAGTTACTGTGTGGTCATGCTCCCATTTGATCTTAAAATCCTTTGGATCACAGGCAATTTCATAATTTTCTTACTTCATTACGGGGTTTGTGTATTTATATTTGCTCATAGATTAGCAGAACTAAGCAGGTCATGATAAACCTATTATGGGTCATAACTATAATGACTACCTTGGGTGACATTTAACACATGCTAACAAAATGTTTTGTAGAAATTAATAAAGTGAAAGTGCAGCCTATTATACCAATGAAATGGTATTTGGTGTACTTTCTGTGGAGTAATATATAACTCAGTGGAAATTAGGAAGATGACTTAAAGTTGTGATTTAACTCAGCTACTACTCCTTTTTTGTTTTGTTTAAATAATATATACTGTGCTCAGTGGATTTTTTATGACATTTTCATACATGTATATGATGTATTCTAATTGATTACGTATCTTTACTCTTTCTGTCTGCCTCAGACTCCTACTGACTAGTTTTCAATTGGCAACTGGATCTCTTTTCTACATTCATTGTCTTATTTTTTTATTGACTCAATAAGTTGTATTAGAATTGTTTACTGGATAAAAAGTGAAGGGTCATTTGTAGGAATGTTGGCCATGCACAACTTGCCAGGGACACTACTCTCTCTCTCTCTCTCTCTCTCTCTCTCGCAAACATCTACCTACACATACATCTACAGGAACGCATGGTGACTTGTTGTGAGCTATTTTTCCCTCCAGGATAGGTTGTTCACAGATGCTCTTTCGGGTAATTGATGTGCTACTCACAGCTTCCATGAGTTCAAGACTACAATGACCATTCATGCCTAAGTTCAGTGTGTCACACAACTTCTCACACCCTCCACCTCATCAAGGTCTTTCCTTCTTCTGCCTCTTCTTCTGCAATGTTCTGTGATCCTTAAGGAACCCATTTATTGCTGAGCATATAGTAGTCACTCTTTCTTTATCCCTGTTCTTCTAGTCTTTCTGGCTAATGTCTTTTAGTATATGATCCAAATAATCCTTTAAAACTCTTTTTGGAATGCTTCTGTTAACTATCTCAGTGGCCCAGTCTTATAATAAAAAAAAAAAAAAACACTTAAATTTTTATGGCATATAAACACCCTCCTCTTTCTCCATATGTTTATTTCTGTAATTACCATTGACATTTCTTTAAATTTTTCTCTTTTGCAACATGCAACCTCTCAGAAAAATTGCAACCTTGGTCAAATTATCACTTTTCCATAATCTCTAGCTATACTTTTAGAGCTGATGAAATCTTGTGTCATTCAAAATCCAGTTTAACTCCATGGTGAAAAGAGTCAAAAAGGTCCTTCCGGATAATGAGAGTCAAAAACGTAACCACCACCCCCATAAAGCCATTTACCTCTGCCTTATTCTAGACAGTTAACTTACTAGTCATCTTATTTCTAAGGATCACACTTCTCAGCTTTCCACTGACTACATTTTTTTTTGAGACCTAACAATAAAAAATAATTCTTCCTTGAATATATTGAAGATTATAAATAGTGTAAAATATCAGCAGCATAAACCCCAGAAGTGAATTGTCAAGAAGTTGGGTGGGTTCAATATTACAAATACTAATTAAAGCTTTAATTTCACAATAAGTAAAGTTTAATTACATTAAATAGCATGAGCTATGTTACTGGATTGACAGAACTAACTATTTTAACATTTTAGGTAAAAGTCATGTTGTAGCAAATCAAAAAATATGAAGTTGTCTTTCATATAGTCTTATATGAAAACAAGATTTCAACAGGTGGTAAAAAGAGTCAGAAGGACTTGGAGCTAGAGTGGTCCTTAGGAATTCAGAGATCTGGATGTTCTTCCAAAGAACCTGGATTCTGTTTCCAGCAGCTAAATGATATCTCAAATCCATCTGTACCTCCAGTTCAAGGGAATCTGACAAACTCTCTGGCCTAGGCAGGTATCAGCATGTATATTCTGTCTATGCTAAAAAAACAAAAAACACTTAAATTTTTATGGCATATAAACACCTTCCTCTTTCTCCAGTTACAATTTAACCATTATAAATAAAAAACAGCAATTAATTTGAGGATGACTGTGAGGAAGTACACAGGATTGGAAAAAGGGACCAATATGGAACTGTTTAGAACAAGACATGGGAGTGAGGTTTTGTTTGTATAAGCTGAAATGAATCGTCAGTCAAAAAGATTTATGCACATAATCCCAGGTGGAACAAAATGTGTAAAGCGTAGATGACACAACAGAAAGAAAAAACATCTATTGCTGTGACTCCTCAGTGCTGATAACAGCCTTTTAAAGAGTTAGTTTTCTTTTTTAAAATTGTGCTCTCTCTCTCTCTCTCTCTCTCTCTCTCTCTCTCTCTCTCTCTGTGTGTGTGTGTGTGTGTGTGTGTGTGTGTGTG
>JADRCC010161265.1:0-10446 GCA_019843855.1 Hylomyscus alleni | reverse complement strand
AAAAAAAAAAAAAACACAACAGAACCACACCTCCAAAACTTGAACAAACAAACGACAACCAAACAGTTGACGGAAGCTTGGAGACCCTGATGGGGAAAGTGGGGGAAGGATTGAAGAACCTGAAGAGGATAGGAACTCCACAGGAAGTCCAACAGTCAACTAACCTGGACCCTTGGTACTCTCAGAGACTGACAGTAATCAAAGAGCATACATGGTCTGGACCTAGGCTTCCCCTGATACGTGTAGCAAATATTCAGCTGGGTCTTCATGTGGATTCCAAAATCCTGGAGCAGGGAATATCCCAAAAGTTATTGCCAGGCTGCGGGATATGTTCTTCTAGCTGGGCTGCCTTGCCCAGTCTCAGTGGGAGAGGATGTGCCTAGCCCATACCATAGAGACCTGAGGTACCAGGGAGGGGCTCTACCCACTCACAGGAGAAGGAGAGTGAGTTGGGGTAGGGATTGTGGGGGTGGGGTATTCAGGAGGGGGGGCAGCGATGGGGATAAAAAGTGAAAGTGGTCTTTTATATCAGAAGTAAACTTTGCCTGAGACTGAAATAAGAATTCTCACTCCCAAGCGTAACTGCAATTTAGTGACTGTTATGAATCATAATGTAAATTTCTCATATCCAGAATAGCTGAACTGCAACCAAAGGGGTTCTCAACCCACAGGCAAAGAAGAATCGCTGCTCTAAGAACTGCAAAGGACAGATGATGAGTCTGAGTGAGTCACAGGAGCTTTATGTTCTATGACGATAGTGACATAGCTTATTATGGGATAGGCACAGCACTGCACTGAGGCCTCCCAGCCACAGCAACACCCTGAGTCAGAGACTCAGTCAATGAGAGTTATGGGCAGGTGAGTGCCCGCTGTGCACAGCATCATCCGAGTAGCATGGAGAGTTTCCTCCAGCTCTAACACTCTAATAGTACTGGAAACCTGCCAGATCACCTCCACAGCAACTCTTGCTTTGATTCAACAAAAACTCTACATTCTGAAAGCTCAGATTAAAATATGAGTGGGCTATCTGGAAGAAATAAATTCATTAATTTATTAGTAAAAAAAAAAAATTAAGTCCTTTAAAAGTAAACCGGCTGAAGTGATTTGACTAGCCAGCTGAAATTCCATAGAAAAGCTTCACGTGGCAATTTCTCCTTCATAGGGAGGATTCAGAAAGGATGATAATTCCTTCTTGCTGCTGCCAGGGGGAGGGCCAAGACTGTGCTCCACTAAGAGCATGAAGGCCTCTGGGCATTCCTTGGGCACTAGAAACCCCAGGCTGTCCTGCAGAGGTACCAGGGATAAGCAGGTGATGAAAGGCAGAGGTACTGCAGAAGAGAAGAGCCAGGGAATTCTGGACGGAAACAGAGGGAGTGACGAACAGTTCCTGTTTTAATTTATGTGCTCACACTTCTAAGCTGCTCTGGAGATCTATCAACACACAGAACAATATGCTATAAGCTAAAACAAAGCAAAGCAAAACCGAAACAGTGGCCCGAAAGAGTTAGGTGAGGGCCCAAATCTACTGAGTCAGCCTGTGGACCGGCATCTTCTCTGTCACTGCACTGTCTCAGGGTGGACCTCAATGACTTTAACCTCTCAGGGACAGTGACACAAAGAAAGTGACTTGCTAACAGATGCTTGGGAATCCAGCCCTGAGTTCAGCCTTTTTCTGGACAAGGTGGTCTATATAAATTAACTGCAGAACTCCATCGATGGCAGAGATAGAAGTTGTGAGCCTAGATATAGTCGCAGAGGATGAGCATAAGTGGACCTGTTGAGCCAATTATGGAATGTCTAGTTTGTAACAACATAGGGGTAGCCAGATATGACATTCCATACACATGCACACACACACACACACACACACACACACACACACACGCACACGCACACGCACACACACACACACACATACACATACACACCAATAAGCAAAATATACCAATAAGAAAATTATTTTCTTATTGGTATATTTATGAAGGCCAAATTCATAATTTTCACCTCAAAACTCAATAAAATGACTCAAGTACCCTTCTACACATCAAATGACTATTATTCTATTTTAATTTATTTAGCCTTCTCCTAGCCATACCTGGTGACAGAGTTTTGTAATTTCAGGACTTGCGAAGTTGAGGCACAAAGAATTATGAGTCCACAAGTTCAACACAGTGAGACCTTGTCTCAAAATGAAACAACCCTTCCCCTATTCCAGTGCCTGGTTAAGATGGCAAGTACACAAATACCCTGGTGTTCTAGAAGAGAGGAAACTGACAGGGAGATGCAACTGAGGCACCATCTCAAGTAAGTTCTCAAAAAAATCAGCCTTTGGTATGCAACAAGCAAGACGTCATTCTCTTCTAGGTGGAGGTGTTACACTGCTAGGCTTTAAACTGTGTCAGCATAGTTCTGACAATCTTCAACAGAGCTGACATCAGGGGAGAGATGGCTCAGAGCAGGCTCTGTGTCAACTGTCCACCATCTATCCCCTCAATCAATGCACAAAATTCTGTCTGCAGCAGCAGCAGAAAGTATGGCGAGGGTGAACTGTTTAAGAAACGTGTTTAAACACAGGAACAGAATGCAACAGACCTGGGATTTGAACCAGTGTGCTTGCTTGTTTGCCTTTCTTTTTCTTTTTCTTTTCTGTTTTCTTTTTCTTTCTCTTTTCTCTTTCTTTTCCTTTTTCTTTTTATTTCTTTCTCCTTTTCTTTTTCTTTCTTTCTTTTTTCTTTCTTCCTTTCTTCCTTTTTTCCTTCTTTCCTTCTCTTCTTCCTTCCTTTCTCTCTTTCTTCGTTTGTTTCTTTTGTTGTGATCTTATTGTACAGAGTTCTCTGTATAACAGCCCTGATAGTCCTGGAACTAGCTTTGTAGGCCAGGCTGGCCTCAAATTCACAGAGATCTACCTGCTTCTGCCTCTCAGGTGCTGGGACTAACGGTGTGCACCAGCATACCCTGCTCAGCTTTCATTTTTTGTTTTGTTTTGTTTTGCTTTTGTTTATGTTTTTGTTTTTGTTGTTGTATAAAAAATAATTTTTTAAAAGTCCATATGTAGTGACCTGGAGCTTAGAACCATGCTTTCTTTCTTTTTTCTTTTTGTTTTCTTTTGTTGTTTGTTTGTTTGCTTGCTTGTTTTGGTTGAGTTGATTTTTGTTTGTTTGTTTGGTTGGTTGGTTCCTTTGATTATTTGGGGAGGGGGGTTGGTTGATGCTTTTACATACCAGCTACCCTGATAGAACTAAATCTAATAGTGTTCTATTCTTTTTCAGGATACAGGAAGATAAAAATATAAAATTTAGCTTTTGACAAGCTACTAGAAAACAAAACAAAACCCCACAGCCCTAGAGAGTCAACCTTTGCTTTAGCCTGGGATGGTAACTGGATGGTTCCCAGGAGATGTCAAGTGGCCATGCACAAAAGCACCTTTTCTCACAGCTACAGCCAGCAGGTGAGCAAAAGTCAGAGATTGATCTGAAAACCCCAAAGGAGACCTTCTTTCCACTGACTGCTCCAGGACCACAGACTCCATCAGCCTTCTATGCCTTTGACTCCTGGGAAAAGGCGGGCCTGGTGCTCACTCTGTCTTAAATGCCTGTGTCCACCAGAGCTTTCTGCAGGGAGAGCTAGATGGAATGAATTGCTAGCCAGATCCATCCTGTCGCTTGACTTAAACATTTACATCACATATCTCAAGAGGATTCATTTTAGTCGCTGCCTTTTTGAAACACCTACACCTGAAATTAAAATACCGAATGGAAAGCATCCTCCAGTCTTTCCCAGTGAGCAGCAGATGGGCCTGAGCGGATCCAGGCATGGAGCATGAAGCACCAGATTGTGCATCTCTTCACAAAGCCTCAAATTAGAAATTTCAGAGCATCGTGGATTGTAAGATGAAGTCTGTTTTCCCCGAGAAGAAGATTCTGTGCTGACCTGATGCCAGCCTAGAAGTCTCCGTCTCTCCAACAAGGCGTTCTGCAAATAAAATGTACTGCACAATCGACTTAATTAGCTCTTGCTCTCAACCATTCAGAGCTTCGGATGACTAGTATTTATAATTTTATGGTTGAGTTTACTTGCCCAAAACATGTCCTGAACAATCCGCTGGTGTCTAATTTCCTAGCAGCTCCGTAAGCCTGGAGACAAGGGGAGCAACTGAAACACTGCAGCCCACCTTCTCTTAGGACCAGACGTGGCTATGCATGCCATTAATGACAGGCCAAGCACCTGGATGCCTCTGGACACTTGCCTGAGGTCCCCGCTTTGACCCCCAAGAATTCCATCCAATAAGCAGGAGATGGAAGCTGAGGGCACTTGGCCAGGTGTGTGCAGGGAGGCGAAGGAGGCAAACACACCTCACCACCGGAGAAGGAGGGACTTGTTGAAAGCAGTGGATAGAAATCTAGTTTCGGGGCGGTGCCTAAGTGCTTACATGACTCAGACACCCCTCTTTAAGCACCCTAAGTTCACAGACATTTGGGAATCCAGATGACTTGCCAATACATAAGATATAGCATATTTATTTGCTGGAGTGGTATTCGGCAGTCAAAAGCAGTGAGTTAAGTTTACACAAATGGGCATGGATCAATCTCAAAAAGAAACCACCGACTAGAAACAACTTGCAGACAACATATGCGGCATGGCAGCATTTGATTAAAAACAAAAAGAAGAGGAAGAAATAACATGTATACACACTAGGAAACCATATATTTCTTTAGGCATCTACACATGCAAAGGTGAACCATGAAGACATGCTTTTCGAGTAAATCAGGTTTAATTTTTCCAAGAATATTTAAGACTATTCCATGGGCAAAATGGGTAAATGCCTGGAGGAAATCATTTTTCTTGGTCTCTTGGAATGGCTTTACTCGCTAACTTTCAGCTTTTGGACACATACATCTACATAGAGGGCAGTATGTGTAACATATTTATACACTATCACTATATGTTTATTGTTAGCATAAAATTACTTTAAAATCTAAAAGGACATCTTTCCAACTCACCAGAGAATGAGTCCGAAGGATCCCTTAAGCTGATGGTACAAAAAGATTAACCCAATTTTCAATGATTTTGAGAGTGAATAGATTAAAATAATAATAATCTACACCAGATCCTGAATCCTGATCATAAGCCAGGAACGCGTAGATATTTTACATACCTTAGTTCATTCAACTCTCATGGAACACCATCCTCATTACTGAGTACTCTGTTTAAAATGTGATCAGTGCCATGAGACATGACTGTCCAAAGGGAAATTGTGGTAAGTGGGGAAATCAGCATTGAGAATCTCGGCCAGACCTGTGTCCAACCAGTGTGATCCCAGTGGCTCCTACAACTCTGCCCTGATGGCCAAGAGGCCATGCCTGCTTTCTTTGGAAACTGAGCGCATAGTGTCTAGAATATGGACCTCATGACAATGGATTCTGTTCCTGGTAGGAGACTTGTGGTGGTTTATACAAAACATCTCTAGACCTGACCCTTTGTTCCAGGAGGACAGAGACGGAATGGAGCACAGTGAACAGGACTGAGAGATCTGCCTCCTACTACTCAGAACTAGCCGCTAAACTAGTTGGTTGAACTTCCTGACTTAGCGAGTGCTCTCAAGAAAGAAAATGTTACCAATAAGTGGTTTTATCTTTCAATGAACTTCAAGACTGTCTTTAAAGAGGCTGACCCAGCATATACATTTGTTTTTATCTCAATATAGGTATATAGAAGCTTACATAGATGCATAGATTTATTGGCTCATTCAAATGCACTTTTTATATAATTCAAAGATGTATATAAAATAGAATTTCTTTTGTATGCCTTTCTTTTTCTGGCTAGGTTTTATACAGAAGGTCAATTCTCTGTTGAAAATGATAAGTATGCTTCTATTTTCTGTCTCTCTACAAACTGTGAAAAGCTAACATAAACTCCCAGAACGAAATCACCAAAGGAAAATGAGAGTAGAGTTAATGCATTTAATCATTTTATTAATGTGAATATGATAAAGATACTGAAGGTCTACAAATACACAGAAAATAACACTTAAAATGTTTAAAAGGTAGGACCTGAGGAGTTGGCTCTGTAGATAAAGTGCGTTTTGCACAAGCATGAGGACCTGAGTTAGCATCCCAGTAGTTGTGTAAAAGCACAGTTTTGGTAAAGCCCCAGTGTTGTGGGGCAGAGGTAAGCAGATGCCTACAGCTAACAGGCTAGCCTGTGTAGATGGATCAAGGAGGTCTGGGTTCAGTGAGAGACATTGTCTCAAAAGGTAGAAAGCAACAGAGGAAAATATCTTGTGTCAACCTTTAACCTCCCCATCACCGTGTATATGTATATGTATATGTATGCATATGAACACATGTAAGCACACACACATACACACACACATTTCACTTTTTCAAAGTTAAAAACTAATGGAGGTGTTAGAGAGATGACTCAGTGGGTAAGAGTTCATTCTACTCTTGCAGGGACCCAAGTTCTGTTTCCATGTTAGGTGAATCACAACTGTCTATAGCTCCAGTTCTGGAGAACTGATGCCTTCTTCTGAAGTCTATATACAAGTAGCATGATAAACACACATACACACACACACACACACACACACACACACAAACACACACAAATAAAAAATTATAAAGTAATTTTTAAACTTCAGGAACAAAATCAGTGAGGAGTTACTTAAGAAAATATGGCCTAGTCTAGGATAATTAAGTCAGCAGTGAATATCATGCATTGCATAAAAACTCTGAAGAAGCAAAGGTTGTACACTTCACACATACACATAAAAAAACTGTGAAGTAACAGTGCCCAGGAGACACCAAACAGAAGGCAGACTAAGTACTTGAGCTGAGGGAGACAGGAGAAGGGAGTTTGCAGTTTCCCTTTGCCATGGTCAGAAATTAATATCTAAACAACTATTTGCTTTTAGGACTACACAGACCTTTTCTTCCCATCCTCTTCAGAAACCAAGCCCACTGCTGCCCTCCACAAATCAAAACTGCTACAAGAAATTTAGCATTTGTCCATTGGCCTCTTCCTCATGTAGTACCCATCTCCAGATTCTGTTGCACATTTATATCGATCTGATGATTGTCCCTCACCTCAATTCCTTACATACAGCACAACTTTTATCTGCACTCTGTACTCTCCTCTGTCCTCAACCTTTGCCAAACATCCAACAGTAACACAACAGCAATGTAGTATCCAAATAGGTTCATACTGAAAGCAGACAAAAATGCTGACAACTGGTAAGATAAAATAATATCAAGATATTAAGACATGAGATCATCAAAAAAGTATGACCATAAATGTCCTAGGCTGGACAAGTGATGGTCACCTTACCCATGAGGCATTTCAAAGTTCACTAGCCTCTACAAACTAAACAGTGGTTCTTTCACTTGTTTTCCTAAATTCTTTCTTACCTTTGTAGAAACCCACTTCTTTCATCTCCTCAGCCCCAAAAGCCTGGGGTCACCCTGACTCCCTCTTTATAACCATACACCTTCAATCAGTCAGCTAAGCTTAGCAACTTTTACTTTCATAACAAGTCTGTCCGTTATTCTGGCCTTCATCACCTCTTGGTTGTCCTGAAGTAACATCATTTTAGGTGTCTTTCAGCCCTGCCTTCTCCCTCTCTGTTCTTCCTCTAGGAACCAAGCAGTGAGTAAGATCTTGTTTGTGGACCTACTTCCTTGCTTCTAACAACAAACAGACTCCTCTGTGGCAACATTTTTGGCATTTTGGTTTCCTTAAAACATACAGAAATATTATAAGACTATGTCTTTATTTTAATCTCAGATTTAGGACACAGGGCTGCTTCAGATTGTCCACAGCAGCCAACTATGATTTGCCTTGTGCAGGGGCATGATTTTGCCAGGGCCAGATAGTTTCTGCAACATTTGGAATCCTGGGGACTTTTTAGAGAGTGTCTAAATGCTACAGCCTAAATAGGCACAATTGCTGTTGTTGGATTGTTGTTTGCGAGTTGGTTGGTTTTTTTTTTTTATTTTACTTTATTTTATTTTTTTAAATGAACAAATAAAAACAACTAGAACAAACCCCTGTTACCCCCCCATGTCTGCCACCCCACCCTCTCCCACTTATTGGCCCTGTCATTCCCCTACATTGGGGCACAGAACCTTCACAGGGCCAAGGGCCTCTCCTCTCCTTGATGACTGACTATGCAATCCTCTACTATACACATACTGCCAGCACATTCAGTCCTACCATGTATAGTCCTTGGTTGGTGGTTGAATCCCTGGGAGCTCTGAGGGCATTGGTCAGTCCATATTGTTGTTTGTCCCAAGAGGCTGCAAACCCTTCAACTCCATTAGTGGTTTTTTTAAGTAGTCGTGCACAAAGAAGAAAGAAGATGAAATTAGTTATTCTGATGGTGAAGATTAAACTTGCTCCCAAGGAAATAGTTTAAATGATAACATCACCCCTTTCCCCTCTCTCCTTTTCTCTCTCTTCTCTAGTGTTAGGGGGTTAAAAGCATAGAAAAGGGGAGGAGAAGGGTGGTAGATAAAGGAACCCACAAAGTAGCCAAAGTTGAGTCACATTCCCCTCTCACTCAGAAAACCTGACAGTGAAAAGTTCCTACATGCTCTGTTTGCAAACTCCTCCGGAATCCTCTCTGATACTGTTGTCAGCCCTTTGTGTCTGCTCACTCCCCTCTGGCCTCTTTCTCAGCTTCCCAGGTGCTTTTGTTTCCAGACTATTATTTCATGTACTCTCACATAGGAGCTCCCTCCACCCTCTCTCCATCTTTGTTTTTCTATGCTTGGAAGTCTCATACTCAAATAACCCTGTGAGTCACTCCCTCCAGGTTTATGCTTGTTGAATTGAACAGTGCATCTCTCCTGCATCTGTTGAGAATCATACCCTTTGGTCTCTATACCTCTTCCTTGCTGTTTTTCTTCTCAGTACAACCAAATGCTATGCATTTCACCTTTCTACTTTTCTTATTTTCCCCTCCAATGAAGATATCAACTCCCAAAGGACTGTGACTTTTGCTATCTTCTTCACCTGTCTAAACCTACAGGAAGGTCTCATAATTTCTTACTAAACAAATCAAGCAAGAATGCAAACATCTGCTTAAATACACAGAAGAGCTGAAGGTGGTCACTACTGCAAGACAATAATATGAGTAGAAATGTTGATTCTATAATAAATGACTGGCTCTTAAAAAGGCAAGTCTGATCAGAACTTCAATGGTTAATCTTGTGGTAAAAGGTGATTACATCCTTCAGAGTCTCTAACGGCTGGGTTTTGTGTCCATAAACCATCAGTGACCTGAATAGCCCCTCAATCTGCAGAGGAAATACAAAGGTTTTGCCTGCATCATTGGTACCCACATTACTGTGTACATCACAGTAATGTGGTGGAAACTCTGGTGACCCAGATTGACAGTTTATCTCCTGAAAGAAACCTAGGAAAGCCCTGCAGGTCAGTTATGACGAAGGAAAAGACCTGGAGGAAGGTAGGGACACTTACTCAAGATGCACCTTGTTTATAGGAAGCTCTTAACAAAGTGGGGGAAGGAGAAGGAGTACAGCAGAGAAATAGAGCCTTCACCTACCATGTCTAAGGCCATGAGTTCAACTGCCACCAAAACCAAGCCAAACGCCACCAACAAAACAAGAACAAACAAAACAAAACAAAAACTCAAACACAAAGGAACACAGAAATGTGGAGGAACAGTTCATGAGATTATAAGGCTAAAGTTCAACCTGAGCAAGGTAGCAACCCTTTCACTGAAAATTTCTGATCTCGACATGAAAATAACCACCTGACCAAGCATCAGTGGTTTCTGATGACTTGAGAAAAGGAATTGGAAGGTTGAAATGATCATCTTTCATTTTGCTTTGCTATTATTAGGGGCATGGCAAGGTGGCCAGATGCCAACTGAATATCAGAATCTGACTTTAATAGAATAGTATTGGTGGTACCTCATAACACCTTCTGTGTTTTCTTTTCACAACTAACCACTGCAGTGACTAAGAATGGGTTCCTAAATAATTTTCACAGGGAACGAGGCATTGAATTTTTCTTCCCTTCCCTTTTGTTACCTCTGATTCTTTCCTTCAGGTTCTTTGGTTACCTGCAGAATGGGGGACAGCCAGCAAGTGAGAAACCTCCTTGCAGAAAACTGACAGAGCTAGAGTTAGGGAATAATGGAAATCAAACTTGGCAAAAAAAAATGGCTTTTCAGTATATTGAAAAGAGGATTGAATCCACCACAGACCAAGAAATCCCCTCATCAAATCCAATCTTGATTTTTACCTATGAACTGATTAGTCCTGCCTGTCACTCAGCCATTTTATCTCCCAGGTTCAGTATAGCAGCAATTTTGCTGTGGTTTGTCAATTTGCTGTCAGTCCACAGAGAACAGAATATTGTTCAATGTGTTGAGGAGAGAGAGAGAGAGAGAGAGAGAGAGAGAGAGAGAGAGAGAGAGAG
>JADRCC010161264.1:0-15783 GCA_019843855.1 Hylomyscus alleni | reverse complement strand
CTATAGTTAAAAGCTTCAGTGTTTTTGATACTGTACATATTCTATAAAAAATGCTGCACCCTCAAGTTTTATGTGTGTTAACTATGTACTTTAAAATAGTATTGATACAAAATTGATATTCTTATGCTTTATTACATGAGATAAAATATTTTAAAGAGTCTAACAATCACTAAAATATAATAATTTACAGGTGTTCAATGGCATTCATCTGCAGGTATTTGCTGAATACTTCTGTGGGGTCAGGCAATGCCTAATACTTGGATACTGGAGATAATTCAACTGAAAAATTTTTCAAGTATTTTGATTTTAGAGCCTTTAAAAGAGTATATTTTACAATTATGAAAACGCAGGCTATCTACCGTGAGTTTTCAGCCTCTCATGACACTCTGTGGCGCCCATCATTCCATTGTTGTCATTTCTGATTCCGTATTACTCTATTCAAGCAAAGTGCTTGAGTTAGCTTCAATGTTCTACATGTCAGATTTCCAACCTATTAAAGGGCTTTATAAATATTAATTATAATTGTTGAATTAAAATTACAACCATAAAAAATGAGAAAGAAGTCTTATGGTAACATACAATATGTTTATTTGTAATAATACTATATGCCAGATGACAGGAGAGATTTACACATATACCAGTTCCACAGAGTTTACCCTTAATAGTTTTTCTACTAATTGTATTTTAAGCTTTTACTTAATCTTAAAGCTCTAAACTTAAGCTTTTAAATTTTTTATTGGATTGTGTTTTGGGATGGCAGTGCATTGCTGTGTTAGCTATCAACTTACAACTTCTGCTGCCATGCCTACCTCTGGCTATCAGATTCCCCACCATGATAGAATCTTATATTCCTGAAGCTAAAAGTACAAAAAACCTATTTCTTCAGCAAGTTACCATGTCGTGAGTTTTATCAAAGCAATAGAAAAAATATAACATAGAAGTTGGTGTTAGAAAGTTGTAATGAAGAACCTGACTTGACCTCCACCCCTTTGGAAGAATATGGAAGACTTTGGAACTCTGAACTAGAAGTTCAGTTGAATGCTGAGAGCAGGGCTTAATTGTCTGTGCTAGTAGATGTCTGGAAGACCCACCCAAGCTAAGATTCACACTTTTGAAAGAAAAAGTCCTAAGCAGTTTTTTACTCCTATCGAGCAATTGTAATCAAAAGTTCCTGCTAATGTGGTTTAAGGGAGTAAGGTTCCATTCAAATCTGGGAGAGGAAATTGACAAATGTCATTTGTGTATTACTGGATTTAGAGGCATGAATAATGTAAGAGTGAAAATATTATAGATTCTTCCTCCTTTGTTGCAAAGAGTTTCTGGAGCAGAGGAGTTCCTGCATGAAGACCTTAAAAGATGACTACATGAAGCCATGACAGCAAAGTTTGGGTTACAGTGATTTCAAGATTCCAGAACAAGGAAAACCATGCCAAAAAAAGTTACATTCAATGAATGGAGACAGCTCAAGGGAGAGATGTATTTTATAGGCAGCAAAGCCGGTTCAAAGAGGCATCTGAAATCATTGACATTAGACGTGGAGCTACCAGATTGGGGGTTTGAATTTGCTGTGTTTTGATCTCGATTTGATCCAGTATTTCTTTACTATGCTTTGCTTCTTCCTTTTGGAATGAAAATGAATACATTGGTGTATATGTATATGATGTATATGTATAAACACATATGAGTTATGTATATAATTTCCTTTCTAAGTTTTTTACAGTGGGCTACAATTAAGAGATTGCTTTGAATCTCAGATGAGATTAAGAGTTTTAAACAGTATTGTCAAGGTTGTTAAAGAGTATGACTAAACCACCAACCAAAGAGTACACATGGAGGGACTGATGGTTCCATCCTCATATGTAGCAGAGGATGGCCTTGTTGAGTATCAGTGGGAGGAGAGGCCCTTGGTCCTATGAAGACTCTATGCCCCAGTGTAGGGGAATTCCTGGGCAGGGAGGCAGGGGTAGGAGTGTGGGTGGGTGAGCACCCTCATAGAAGCAAGAGGAGGGGGATAGGATAGGGGGTTTCCGGAGGGGAAACTGTAAAGGGGAAAATATTTGAAATGTAAATAAAATAGAAAAGAAAAGAAAAGAAAGAAAATGAAAAAGAAAATGAATTGAGTACAATTTAACCATGATCCTGTGTAATGTCTTGATTTGAAAGATGTTTCATGTAGGACCAAAAATTTGAACACTTGGACCCCACCTGGTGATAGGGTTTGGGGAGGTTGTGGGATCTTTGGGAGGCTGAACTTTGCTAGAAGAAGCATGCTGCAGGTTGAGTAGTGGAAGTCTTTTAGGGTTTATAGTCTCACTCCGCTTCCAGCTCTCCTATCTGTTTCAAGTTTGCATTGAGAATATGAACTTTCTTCTGTCTGCTCCTGATGCTGTGCCTGTACTTAATGACCTGCCTTTCTGCCATAATGGGCTCTTATCCCTCAGGAATCATAAGTCCAAAACTTTTCTCTAAGTAACCCTAGTCATGTAGCAAGAGAAAAGTAACTAATCCAGAAGCAGCGTGTTACTTGCACCACATTATAGTTCTGTAGGGTTTGCACATAGTTACTATAAAGTTTAGTATATCCTTTGATACACATAATTCTTTATCCTCATAATAAAAAAAATTACATCTTATGGAAGTAGAAATGAGGTCTAAATTCTGGGGATGAAAGGGCTTAAGCAGAGGTAGTAGATGATGGTACAGGAATGAGTGTAAACAAAAATAAAAATCATTTAAAAAACATATGGAAGCTTTCTAATTTGTAGCCAAATTTGAAATATGTATGACTTATGTTCTAAAATAATTTGAATGTAGATATTTGTGTGTCTGGAAAACGCTGTTCTTAAAATCTTTGAGTTATTGAATAAAACCCTATTGACATGTGTGGGTTATCATTATATAAGTTATTGATTAAGGAAGTGACATAAGATCCTAAAGCAATGCAGGTTCTTTTCATTCCTCTGATATTATTCCTGGGATAGATGGTAAAACCCAGCACACTTTGGCTGCAGGATATAGAGAAAGGATGCTAGAAGCTGCTTCTCTGACGACCACATTTCAGAGTCTAGCAGGTTCAGTGAGGAATTAGAGCGGAAAGATGACTCCACCACTTCTGGTTTTCACATTGTAGATCAGTACAGCAATACTGAGTTGACATTTATTAACTATCTTCCTATTTACATAGACAGAATTTACACTATTTTACTGAAAAATTTTCTTATAGCAAGCATTAATATAATTTTCTTCTTTGTAACAACACAGTAGCACTACATATCTTTGTAAGTACATATGTGAAGCTTGTGATTCCAGTATATGCTCAAAGAAGAAATGTAAAATGCACATTATTTTTATTTTTGAGAATTTTCCTATTATAACTCGGTAGAAAAATAGCTTTATCCTAGCAATATTTCATAATGATTTCTTTTACTTTACCAATAATTATTGCATCTCATGAGAGAAAATTATATTGGGTATTCATATATTGTAATATAATATCATTGTATGTAATACTGTGTTTTCCTTGTTTATTGAATAGACAGTTTTGCTACATCTAAGCTCATATTTTCTAGGCTTTCTGATATGGTTGGAAGTTCTTTGCAAACAAGAAAATTAATGGCTGTTTAATCTTTTACACATTGTTTTAAAATGCTTAATATTTGTATTTGCCTTATAAATAAACTTTTTTAAAAAAATTACATAGTAAAACTAGTTGGCTCAACACATATAAATCAATCATTATGCTCTCACAAATAAAAACAACATTATCAAACCTAAAGTTAAATATTACATACACACCAGATTTTGTTCTCTACTTTGCTTTTGTCTTTAATTATAATATTCTTTAACAAAAATCTTTTTAAAAATCCTGTTTTATAATCTAGTATTTTATTATTGTTTCTTTGTTATCCTGTTTTATTATAGCTGTTATGTGTTCAAATGAAAGTTGGGATAACAATAGTCAATTTTTAAAGTAACTATTATGACTTTAATAGAATTCATAATAAATTTACAAAATGTACAACATAATTCAGATAAAATTGACTATGTAATTGTACTGACCTTCCTATAAAAGAGCAGGCAATTGTACTATTCAGACTCTTGATATTATTAAGTCGTTTTCCTCATATAGTGCATCCTTGAAGATCATTCATCAGTTCTGTTTTCTTATTCAGTATTTGTCTTCCTTCCTCTTGTTTTTTATTAGTTTTCTGCTTATACACATAGTTGAATTACTCAGGACTATCACAAGTGCTTTGTTCCTTTAGGATCCCTGCTTCCCATTATGATACATAGTTTTGGTCTAAATTAACTCTGACCTTAAGATATACATAGGAAATTTTAAAGCTTCATAACGTTCCAAAGTTTCCAAAGACTGAATTAAATAAGATTAAGATCTAAGAAAGAAGGCAAAAGCATTCTTGTAGGCCTTACATTTTCTGTCAACTTCCCTTCTATTCATTAACTAACAGGAGTTGAAAGCTTAGTAACTCTGGATTTTGGCTCAGAGTTTAGGATGGTTTCATTATACAATTATACATTATACAAATCAATGGCAATTAAAGCTATAAAGTACACTAAGATTGAGAAAAACAGCTCCTGTAGAAAATAGAACCGCAAAAGTCGTGGATGCTGTAGCTGCTGCCCCACTAGAGGCGCTGACCATCACTTACAATCATGTTAAAAAGGGAAAGAAAAGGGGGAGATGAGAATAATTAGATAGCAGAGGTCTGTGACTATCTGATTACATTTAGCCTGGGAAGTAAAGTTGTCTGGGGACACGAATGCGTTTTCTTGGACTTCAACAGAAGGCTTTGAACTTCAACAGTAAAAACTCAGTGGTTAATATATGGACTACATAAAAGTACAACATTTACCCTTTTTGTTTCACAGAGTTTGCTTCTGCTTGATCCCAGGCCAACATTTTAACTAAATTTTTTTAATATATTTTTTAATTTGACTATTTCACTCATTTGTATGAGAAATTTTGATCATTTTCACACCCACCTCCTCCTTTTCCACCTCTCTCTCTCCCCTCCCCCGTTTCTTTTAAACTAATTATACCTCATGCTCATATCTACATTTTAGTTCATAGTCCATTGACTTTAATTCATTTTTTGCCCAAGTGTGTGGGAAGTTATTCAGTAGAGCAGAAGCAACCTATCTGTGTGCCCTTTACCTTCTCTAGTCCCAACAGACTGGTAATTCCTCTCAAAACTCCAGAGGGTGAAGACTCAACCTCTCTTATTGGGAGTAGATAAGACAGAATATCTTCAGTCTCAGTCTTGTTTGATGTTTTTCTTTAGAATCCATGTGGTTTACTTAGATCTTCATTATGAAATGTCCTGCACATTTTTTTCATTGTGATATAAAGATCAGTGAGAAGAATTATTAAAGTATCCCTCACCTTGTGGACTCATTTTCTGTGTCTCATTTTCTGTGTCAGCAGCCTTGTGTCCTGAGAGGTAAAACAGACAGATGTGGGGATGATCGCAGGAAGCGTGTGTTCCAGTTGCCATCATTTCTCTACTGCCATGAATTTGAGAATTTAAAAAGTATTAAAGTGGTAGGTTTTCTTCACCATGATGTTTTCATTTCTAAAACATTGTACAAATAAAATCCAAGCCTAAAGAAGATTTTGTGCAACTAAAATATAAGCCTAAATTAGGCTCATTCTTATATGATAGAAAGCCAAACATTATTAGTGAAAATGCTACTATACTGATTTTTGTCTGCTTACCCATTGAAAGCTATATATGGGACAAATTCTGCTAGTAGTATCTTCTTTTATATATGCTCTATGAGCTCTGTTGTGGACTCCATGCCAAAACGTGTATGCATTTTACTTTCAATAGAGTAATAAAAAACTGAATCACAAAATGATAGCTGCAAGTTTCTGAGTCAAGTGTCCTAAAGAGGTAGATCCGTTTAACATGATGGAAAAGATGACACGACACAGAAGCAGTGATTCCTGTGCTGAAAACATCATGTTTCTAATGATTATCTCATAAATAGAAATAAGTGATTATAGTATTATGCTTTCAGGAGTCTGGAATTCTCCAAGCGCCAAATAGGTTGATCCATGCTTGGGAATGTCTTCCTTTGCTTGTTTTCTGGATTTCAAGTGACACTGCTCTGGCAGCAAACAAAGATGAATCAAATTAGCAATGAACAATGCAAAAGAATGAAGTTGGCATCCTAACCCAGGGGAAGTTGCCAAAGAACAAAGCTGATCTCCTTGTGTCTTTCGCTTTCCATTTGCAGAGGATGAAACAGATCCTTTAGTGCACTCTAGGAAAAAGGAGCCTGAACTCAGGGACATGCTACTGCTTCTGAGAAGCCAAAAGTATCAGCATCTGCATTGATGCAATAAACATGAGAAGTCAATGTCCTGATACTATAATTAAAAGTTGTTATCATTTTAATTTAGCAATATAGAATGAATATGCAAGATGAAAATAATTATCTGAGGTGAGCTTGTACTGGACAACATTGTTAGTAGTAATTCAAATAGTGATTGTCTAGGATGATTCTATACAAGGAATGAAACTTCCTACCTCTCAGGGAATCTATTATAAGCAGTTTCACAGTCAGCAGGACATGAGAGTCATGCTACAATAAGTAAACTCTACAACTCAAAGAATGGACAGGGGAGACTGAACTACATCCTGCACATGACTCATGATTGAGTTGGCAATGTCTGATTTTTTGGATCTTAACTAAGGAAAGGTTCATGTTGCACCTCTAGATTATCATTAATTAATGGAAAATGTCATAATTTCTCATGTTTATACATTCTACTGTCATCAACTTATGCAATAACAGCTTTTACTTTATTTTTATTTCTGTTCATGGTGTATATATGTATACATACATGTCTGGACACATATGTATGCATATGAACATACACTTGTATGCTCATGTGTGTGGAGGTCAGAGGTCAACCTTGAGTGTCTTCTTCAGTCACAACCTGTATTATTTTTTAAAGTTTCCTCCTCTTTTCCTCTTGTGACTGGTAGCATTTAATTGGAATTATTTGCAAGGGTATGGAAGTTATTGATCCAACAAAGAACTACTTACCCATGACCACACCAGAAGGAAATACAACTACAACTGGAGACTGACTATTAACTACTTCCAGTGCCTCAAGGAAGCTTGAGACCTCATAAGTATCTCCCTGTCCTTGGACAAAGGTGGCAGTCTCAGCCTTGTGCAGTTTATCTTCTCATATATGCTCCTGAGTGTATAGATAGGCCACGTACACAGAGCAGAATCTAAAAGCACTCTTTCATGTCTTCAGGATCTCACATTCTTTTTGCTTCTCCATTTCCAATGTTCCCTGACACTTGGAAGGGGTGATACAGGTGTCATGTTTAGGGCTGAGAAATCACGAGTCATCTCTTACCCATCACTTTTACAAATTATGAAACTACATTTACCATGACCCGCTGTACAAAGTCAGTTATCTGACAAAGAAAGAGCACCATTACTCTATAGGTGTAAATGGAACTACAAGACAATTTAATTTACTATATTTAGCAAAATAACAATAGTATGTTCCAACAGAGATTCTCTACTGAAACTGCCCGCAGTTTCACGATCGGGGTTCACTCAGCCAGGAGGGAACAAAGGACCTGAAATAAAGGGTTTGAAATGCAAAGAGAAAACACGAAGCCAAGTTCCGTCCCAATCAAGGCTCCACTTCACTGAGAATAAACCAGGGTTTTTATAGTCACAAGAGAAACCGAAACCAAGTCTCTAGATTATACTGCAAAGAAAGTTCAGGTGCCAAAGACCCCAGGTTCAGAAGATCTTCAGGCAGCTGGCGTTCTTGTGCAGTGGATGTGCTTGGGCAGTGGGTGTGCTTGGGCAGTGGGCGTGCTCAGGCGATGAGTGTACTCAGGTGATAGTCATACTCAAGCGGCTTCTTCAAAGACAAACTAACAGTCAACAGAGAGCCTCTGTCTTAGCTCCCAGGTGTTAGCCTCCAAGCAGAGGCTGCCAAGAGTCTGATGGCTGAAGTGAAGGGGGAAGGTAACACTCTAAAATCTATGGCTGCTCCATCCATGATCTTTTGACCATGTGTACGGTGTCAGGAACGAGTTACCTCTGGTGGTATAGGACTTAAAAACCCTCATAAATTCATAGGTTACAATCCAAAGAAGCATGCCATGGTGGGCCCATGTTTCCTAGGGGGTCTGTTTGGCATCATGAAGGGTCTACACGTGATGTTTCTGCTTCCTGACATATCACCTTCTAACTCTGTGATAATTAGCAAGGAGGATGCTTAAAGCCTAATCCAGATTAATTTCCCTATGCTCAACAGCTGAAGTTTGTTAACATTTGATTGTTTTAGAGATTAATTTCTCAAGGGAATCTGGAAATCATAGATGACACCAGCCTAGATGGACAATGAGTTCAAAAGAGCTTCTTGTCTCTGCCTCCTTAGGGCTGGGAGCACATTCCTGCACACTCAGTATTTTTTATCCAGTTCCCAGGAATCTGAACTTGTGATACACTTGTGTGGCAACTGCTTTACCTTAGATCCAGCACCACAACCCCCTTGTAACATACTTTTAATATCTTCAGATAATAGCTTTATACAACATATTATCTAATAGAGATAGGCAGCAATATATAATTAGGAACAGTTGGTAGTTGACAAAATATAAAATTTACTATATGGAAATAATGAACTGGTGTTTATAACTTTAAATATCGAGTGTCAGAGAGATAGCATTTGCTTGTATGCATAGTGAAAAAATACAGCATATACATCTCGGCGGGCTAATAGCAATTAATTTAATGTGCTGCAATGGCTTTTGAATACATTAACTGTTTTCCCTAAACTGCACATAACTGGAAATCTGAGAATAGATACCAAAAATAGAGACAGAATTTTGACATTGAGAGATAAAACACATTTTGTTTTCAAGCAAAGCCGAGTTACTTTTCATCACAAAAAAAATGTTTTATGAAGTGCTGGCTAAAGAATATCATAAATGAGTAATCAAAACAACACTAATGAACCTGATTTCCATTAAAGTTTTAATGGATTCAAGTTTATACAGGAGCCTGACATGCACAATGACAAAGTACTAGGTAATTATCAAAGAGGACAAAAGCTGTGACTAGAATCTCATCATTTAAAACATGCAATGACCTATTTTTTTCATTAAGTGACAGCAGGGAGAACCATGAAATCCAAGACCGTAAACAATTTATGAAGGAAATAAATTGTCTTTTTTAAACACATGACAAAAGCCATTTTTCCATTATGAAGAAAATTAATTTTTCTTTCCATTAGAAATAAAATAAATACAATGACATTAATAACTAGAAACTAATAACTCATTCTTAAACTACATATTATTTTCAGTCAACATTTATTTCTTTGATTTAAGATTTGTTTAAATAATGGGAAATCAACCTAATTAGCATGTAGAAATTCTTTACCTTTTCCAAAGTCCATTTATACATTTATGAATTTATTGATATGTGTGCTTACAATTACTGTGATGTTCTGTAAGACAATAAATGTGAGTGGGGAACGTAAACTTTCTATTGTAAAGTTTACGTTTGTATCAAGGGGCCAGAAATTGTAATATTACACTCTATTTAAAAGAAAAAGTTGAAAGCCTCTTCCTGGATTTGGGGAACTGACTCATTTGTATTTGCTCCTTAAACGTGTGCCATCTTGTCCTCAGGAATCCACAGGAGGGATCAATCTAGGTGCAGTAACGTGGCTGCAGAACTCATGAGCTATCGAGATGCTGTGACTCTTACCTTCCCATGCACCGTTGATGTCGAGTCATTTCTCTTCTTCTTCCATGCCCCATGGAGCAGATGATCCACGCATAGAAAACTCTTTGAAGTCACATATCGTTTGTGCTCTACTGAGGCCTGAAGGACACATAAAGTAAGAAATACTTGCGAGTATGGTGAAAATTTAATCAGCTGCATGAATGTATCACCCCAAAGCACATCTATGAATGCACAGACATGCATGTGAAATAGAAACAGCAAGATGAAGCTTTGTTTTACAAAACATTTATGTGGTTCTCTCTACTGTGCCTAAGCCTATATATAGAGAGATATAAATATAGATATTGATATAGATATATACACGCAGTATATGTAGTATAGTATAGCATATATACTATATATATTACATATATATATATGATTAAGTAAATTAGTAAAATAACTCCGAGTAATAGCTCAATTAATATTCACTTGAATCACAATATGTAATGCAATTCTTCATGATTCAAAACTCTTCTTTATGACAAATTATATAGCAAAACTTCAATAAATAGCTCTGACAGTCTGTGAGCCTTAGTTACATAGGCTAGATATCAAAATCTAATTTCTTAGCATGCCAAAATATAAGCAACAAAGGCCAGTGTACTTTGGCTGCTCTTCTAAAAGCCACACTTCTACTTGTCATGCCTCCATTGACAAATAGGCTCTGCGGTTAGACACAGGCTTTACATCACTGGGGGCCACTACACTTGTTTCTCTCCACTTCCCTTAGGCCATCTTTAAAACATGAAAGAAATGCTTCAAGAACCTTTAGCAATTCAATTAAAGTTTTATATTTTTATTTTCTCAACACATGTCAAAGAAGTCATTGCCCAATCACTCCGAGGGGCTGGAACTTGCTGGTCTATTCCCAGTCTTCCAAATTCACCCTCACAGGAAGCAGCCTTCTTGAAGAAACTACATTGCCAGTATTTTATCCTCTTATTTTACATTACTCAATCTTAAATATTTTAATTATTACCCATAGTTACTAGCCTCTGAGATCCTGACTAAGTATTCTATATTGGAATTTCTCATGCCAAAGATCTGTTTGGATTTCTGATTTCTTACTTTATTCAGAATGGGACATCTATTTTCTTTCATCTATAGTGATTTGGGGAATTTTATAAGGTGGCCTTCTGTTTTAGATTTAAAAGACACTTTTGAGGACAACTAGTTGTTCTGTGGATGCTGGAGTGTCTGGCTATCCTAGATAGGATGAATCCAATCTGAAATTCTAGGAAGGAATGCCATTATATTTTTTCTGAAACAGGGTTTTTCTGGATCGACCTGGCTGTCCTGGAACTCACTCTGTAGCCCAGGTTGGTCTCCAACTCAGGAACCCTCCTACCTCTGCCTCCCAAGTGCTGGGATTAAAGGTGTGCACCACCATCAGCTGGCAGGAATGCCATTATGTTATGGTGGAACTGAAACTCTTCCTCATACTGGTCACCCATTTCAGGGAGCTAAGAATTACTGACGTATTTTTTTTTCTGTTATATCAAGTTGTAATATTGGAAATTAAACTTTTAACTGAAAATAAACATAAAGATGCTAAATGATGTATTGATTCACTATGGACTTGTCTTATCTGTATGTCTGTGTACCACATGTACATAGACACCAAATATGAATGACAAAGGTATGTTGAATCTAATCTTCTTTATATTATGCTTATTAATAAGAGATTTTTTTGGTATTTTCTCAAGTGCAAATTGAGGGATTTTTTTAAATTTAACATTATTTTAAATTTTCACAAAGCAGTTTTAAAATACAGTTAGTAAAATATTCCCAATGTTCATGTTACTATAGCTTTGCTGGTAATACAGTTTAAGACCTGGTATCGTAACATATATCCCTATCAGATAAGAATAATACTTTGACTTATTTAATAGCAAATGAAATGAAATGCATGACAGAGCCAAAGCATTTTTGGGTCTGGTAAAAGACATCATAAATAGCTTTCTAAAGTAAGCAACATTTATTCAAGTCTCAATAGCAAGGTAGAGTAGGAGAAGTAAAAGTTAAGTGCCCATGATCTCGTTATTAGGGCTATATCAGATTCTTTCTTTACCTTATCTTCCAATACCACTTTCAAGAGTGCTTGTGAATAAATGGGTCACTACATGGGTCTTATTCAGGAAGTAAAATCATCAATAGATACTTGTTGTTACAGGAATAAATTAAACATGAACAGAAGGCTTAATGTTGCTTCTTTTTACAATCATTCTATTAATCTTTTTAGGTAAGTATGAAGTATGAAGACTGGAAAATAAGTGTGGCTTTCCAAAGCCCATAAATGTCAATGCTAAAAGTTTTAACTTCATTATTTTGGGGAAAGTAATGGAAATTTTAAAATAGAAGAATGTCTTCAAGCTAGCTACTCCAGGGAAATAAATGATAGAAGTTAGAGAGTACATATGGTATAGAAACTGGACAAATTGTTGGGGAAATTCTAAAGCTTCAGTATAAGGAAATAAGTGAGGGGGAATTACATAAAATATGATGCATTTGAAAAAGGTGTTCCAAGAACCATAAATTTATTGTATAAAAAGAGACTGTAATTTTGATTATTTTGGATATTTGCATTGTTAATGGATAACTTTGATACATTACTAAAATTGCCAGATATCTACAAATCATAAGGAGAAATAAAACTACTTGAAAGGTAAATTCGAGGTATAAGCACGCAACAGTGCAGGAAGCCAGGAATTCAAACTCCTTGCAGGGCTCCTTAGAAATCCAGATCTCTAGTTTTCTGGAATTTTATTACGTTGTTTCTTTTATTTTACTTTTGGGAGAGTTATCCACTAGTCTCTGTCTTCTTGCTTATGAATATTTTATGTCCCTTACTAAATCAAAATTTTAAAGCTAGTATGTAGGATTCATAGTGCTGAAAGGCACTATACACATCACTAGCAATGTAAGGTAATCAATATTATCCTGCTCTCAATCCTGCAAGTTACAATAGCAACCTGCCTGCAATATATGCCCACTGGTGCATTCGAAGCAGTAGTAGCATGAATAGTATGGGAGTAACTCGTCACATTTTCTTTTATGTCCTACTCCACATGATGAAACCCATTAGTAAACTGTCAAAGATGCAAAGAGCCCAAGACAAGTTAGGTCATGAGCCAAAAGATAAAACCTACTAGTATTATTCTGGTAAATGAACATGACAATACAATGTGCTCCTAAAAAGATATTCTACATCCATAGATCAGGGCTTTACTCAATTCTTGTCAGAAAAAAAAAACAGAAAAACAAAAAACATTTTTTACAATAGAAATTGATTAACATAAAATCCCATAATTGATCAGTATACAGAGAATAAGAGACTTTGGAATGTTCTGTCCTAAATGGGATGTTTATATTACACCCCTCCATGTGAGACTTATGGATCTATAGGCAAGAGAGACAGAAATGTTGTAAGAGTCAGAGGTGGTAGTTGACATCCAGGAAACAGTGTTTTCAAGATTCAACAGGACAGATGAACTTATGAGTTTACAGAAATTGTGATACCATGCACGAGGCAGACAAAATCTCATCATAGAACAGAGAAGGTACACATGATATCCTACCTCTAGCTAAGTAAGTGTCAGCAAATTGTTACAGTTTGGGAGTAGGAAAGTCACTAATTTTTAAATGAACTGAGACTAGGAATACTAATCACACTACAGGACAGGTCCACTGCTCAGGTGCAGTTGGCTAATACACTATGTTCTTTGTCTTTCATATTTGTCATTTTGAGGTGGGGGAGGAGTTAGCAAAGGGGAATGAGAACAGTCAAAATATACTTTATGAAATTACCAGAGAGCCAATGAAAACATATTTTTTCAAGTTAGGATTTTTCTCTCTTTTAAATTGAGAAACATACTTTGCAATAATTTACTCTAATTAAACTTGTTGGATCTGTCCTGTTTTGTGACTTTATCTTTCTCAATCAAAATTTAAATCCAAACTTTCAGAATTTAAAATTCTATGATAATATAGTTTGAAATGAAGAAAAAAGTAGATTTTGTTATTAAGCACATGAGTATGTGGATTTCTATCTAATCGTCCACATTTATGGGCTCTGAATAATTTTAAGATACTCCAAGATAAAATGACATAACTCATTGGAAATACTTAGTGCATAGGTCATGGGCTAAATAAAACAACAACAACAACAACAGTTTACCAACATTATGACTTAACTATCTGTACCAGTTACTGCTATCTTTAATGATAATTTCAAGATTTGATTTGAAGCAGCAGATTTGCATGTTGTAAGAGCTCCTTTACTGGTCCTATGACCATGTTTCTGGGAATAGTGGTATTCACTAACATGAATGACCCTTAGGAAACAAACTTCTATCTAATATCCAAATAAAAATTCGAGACTGTCTGTCACACAGTCCCAAGTATGTGATAACAATCTGGAATTAAAAAAATGAATGTATTGCCATTTTTGTCTTTCAGATCACATTCAAGTACTGCAGAAAACCTAGATTAAATTGCTACACAGAGCTCAGTTCATCTCTGCTTAAACTTTTGAAACACAGGAACTGTGTGCTGATGCAAGCATATTTGTAGATACGTACAACCGTTGGACATTTTATACATTTTAACTTGTCTGAAGAATTTTCCCACTTGACAGAACTTCAACTGAGCTAAAAGGCTAGGGTGTGTCAGATGACATGGCTAATGAAGAATGTCAAAACGGAAAGAGCTAATCACAACAGTGTATTTAGGTAAAAAGAATCAGCAGAGACACAGAAGTGAAATGACTGTGGAAGAGTTCTGAATAAGAGGCTCAGACAATACTATAAACTATAGAGTAGAGTAGAAATAAGGAAAATAAGGAGGGGCTATGTGTGGTACTGTTGAGAAAAATTCTTTTGATTCCCAAGTGGCACACCTCTCTCACCAAAGCCATGCCTACTCCAACACTGGCACACTCTCCTAGCCCTAAACAGTTTCACTAACTGGGTACCAAGCATTCAAAGTTCTGAACTAATGTTGGGCATTGTCTTTCAAAATACCACCACACTGAATCACAATAGCAAGATCACTGTAGTTTGCTACTACTAAGTAGGTTGTGTTGACCTAAAAATGCCCTTCCTACCCCAAAAGGGATATGATAGTTTATTATAGAACCAAATATGACTGACAATAGACTGGAATTACAGATTTAAGTTACCCTAATTTCCATGTTCCAAAGTTGGAGGTAGGTTCACAAAGTTTTTATACTAATGGAACAAAAAAGCTGTAGATCAGAACACTTTGAAACCTTTGGTGGGTGCATTGGGCAGGCATATTATAACAAAGTGAAGAAAACTCTGCTAGAGATCTTATATACAACCTGACAGAATTCTTAGTGTTTTTATTGGTAGAACCCAAGGCTCTGTTAAAGCACTGCAATGGATTATTATCTGTTAGTCATATTATGCTAAGTATGATATAGAAGTAGGTAAGGAATGGTTTTTAGGGGACTAAAACTAGCCCAAGATAAACTTCAGTTAGACTTTGAAGACCTGCACATTTTAAATATTTTCACATTAGTTAAGTTCTAACCAGTCAATTGGCCTTCACAGACAACTTTTTATTATTTATAGGAGACTATTCATAATAATAGTATGTGGGACAGTGTGGGGCAGTGGTCTGCTCAGGTAACTTAGGCTCAGTGGAGTATTTAGCTTTGAGCCCTGGAGCCTCTGCAGGCAATTTCTGCTTTCAGGGGGCAGAAGGAGCTTGGCCATAACTCTAGAGTCTTTGTTTCCTGTTTCAGTCACAACCCCTCACAGTTGCCCCTACAGGAGTTGTGTGCTCTATCAGGTAGACAATGTCCCAAGCTCCTGAATTCCAACTGGACCCTACACCCAGTCATCTGACCACAAGCCAGACATGCCACGCCTCATACAATATAAGGGGCTGTTTGTCCTCTCCTCTCTCTCTTACTCTCCCTCCTCTTGCTCTTTGTCTCTGCTCTCTCTCCTCTCT
>JADRCC010161260.1:0-12261 GCA_019843855.1 Hylomyscus alleni | reverse complement strand
ACACACACACACACACACACACACACACACACACACACACACGAACAACTGTATTTTCTCTCCAGATTTTTATAGATGTCTCATTAATATCAAATAAGGTTATATGAACTAAAAATTCTCTAGGTAAATGTAATTACTTCATTTGCTTTATATGATTTAGAAACTTGCAAATTCCTTTTTAGAATTTAGCCAAACATGTTGTTCCTAGAGTTTTCCCTAGGCATATCTCTGAATTCCTAGAATATGTTTATAAATGCTTAAAAGAAATATCAGCAGAATAGCAGCCAAAATGTGTACAGATATTAAGTCTACAAAGAGGAAATACCTTTATAAAGTGCTCAAAGAAAGTAAGAAATATTGGAAAGATACTCAGACAAAGACTATAGGAAAGGTGGCAGATTTTTCTGAGTATTTAAAAATGAAGTTTCCACAGACAATGAGAAAAGTTACACCATAGTGGTTGAGTTACAATAGATAGAACACTTACTGTCGCATGAGACTAAATGATCGTTTGAGATTAATATATAGATGACTCTGAATGCTGTGCTAAATCTTTGAAAATTTCTTTGAGGGCGTTTTGGAAATCAAATTGATTATGTAGGTCAACAGAATAAAGGTTTCAATATTGAAAGTGGAGTAGTGAGGACACTGTTTAGAGAATGTGGTAGATAAAAAATGGCAAGAAGGAGTATTTGCAGTTGGACATCTTGTCAAACACATTTGCATAATAATATACCACACCCTATCATTTCAAATAGTGCTTTTCAATGGTAAGTGCTTAATAAGCACTCATTAAGATTAATAAGTCA
This sequence comes from Hylomyscus alleni, assembly GCA_019843855.1. Classification (NCBI taxonomy): domain Eukaryota; kingdom Metazoa; phylum Chordata; class Mammalia; order Rodentia; family Muridae; genus Hylomyscus; species Hylomyscus alleni. Next base: position 11,452 of record JADRCC010161260.1, on the reverse strand, counting down.
GACAAAAAGGATATGCAAATCACAAGTTTTCAGGTGCATTGCATAATGATAATTTTCCCTGCTGTGTAAGTGTTCTGGATGCTTTCTAAGCCTTTTGTGCTTAGAAAAACCTTGTCATTAGTTCTTTTCCTCTCAAGTTCTTCTGTTGTCTGATAGTTTGCCAGGACACCTGTCATTTTTCACAGCATCTTTTCAAAAGTTTAGAAACTGAAGGAGTCTTGATGGTAATATATATTTTTTCCTCGACCCATGTTCTACCTCCTGGGCCACTGTCTAGGATCCCAATAGCTTCACTGAAGTTGACATTCCTGACTTTATTTTGACAGTGTCCTTGGGGTTGATAAATGGCCTTGCCTTGGAGTGAGAGAAAATATTTTTAAATCATATATGAGTTTATGAAAACATCACCTGCCATTAAAAGGAATATTTTAATGTTTCTTTTAAAACTCCATTTAGCATGGTTTCAATATTTGGATGCTTCTGAGTGGGTAGTGATCATCTTTGTTTTAACCTAACCTATCTTGCTGCTATTTTATTGCAAATACTTATATCGAATTATTACTGTGTTAGTTATTCTGATTTAATCTTTCATTTCAAGGTTCAGTTTCCCATGCTCCCCACAATGAATACAGCACTGAAAAAAAAAAGCATAAGACATTTAAAATGACTAAGTAATAATGGCAAAACAGTTTCAGCCTTAGAATAAATTGCATGTCTTCATAGAAATCAATTAGCAACATATTAAGTTTTTCTTTAGCCAAATCACAAACCTATTCTTTCATAAGTTAAGAGTCTATATATACCCATTCAAAATTAATGATGCCAGTTACATCAACATGTATGTGACATGAAGGACAGTATCTACTGTCACAAGTACTCATTATGATGAGAGAGTGAAATTCTCATTCCTAGGAGCTAAAACATGGGGCATATGCAATAATCCACATGCAGTCAAACGAGACACTAGTGTAAAGTCTTACCGTCAAGCTGGGAAGATAAAATCATTAAAATATTCTGTAATGTTTGGAGATCTATGATACATCATTGACCAACAATTCATAAACAGATAACATTCACAGTAGTGGGCTTTTTATTTATTGGCTTTATGTGTTTAATAGGGACATTGTTGCTTTGTTATAGGGTAAGCCAATTTACACACACACACATACACACTGCAAACACACACATATTATATATATATATATATATATATATATATACACACATATATGCATATACATATGTATATAGCTCATATATGTGACTCATATGTGAGTCATATATGTTTATAATTCCTGTACCTTTAATATATATGTAAACATATGAATTATGTTTCATATATATATACATATATATGTATATATATATTCATGCTTCAGAGTAGTACATTTTCATATGACTTTTAAACATCTTTTGTACTAACTATCCTGACCCATATTTCCTACCTTGTAGTTATTATCCTATCCTTCATGCCATTTAAAACATCTGTACCATTAATCCCCCATCCTTATTTATTTTGCTGTATTCTATTTCTCTCCCTTGAACAGCTCCCTACTAATTTCCTAACATCTATAGCTATTCCAAATGAAATCCACCTATCTAAACATTCAAATATTACATCCACAGATGAAAAAAATGTGATATTTGCCATTCTGGGCCTGACTCACTTCATTCAGAATATCTGTTTACAGCTTCATTCATCTACATATTTCATAATTTTGGTTTCTTCTTTTAGTCATTACTGTAACATAAACATTTAAGTGAATAAACATAAATACAAAGTGCTGAGTCTGTTCAGTGTTGTCTCCATGTAAACATATTCCTAGGGCTTATCACTGTACCAGTCAGGAAGCTGATTGCTGAGGAAGGCTAATTCTCCTCTCAGCAGTTATTAATTGCTTTATCTGAGATGGGCCCTGTGGTGGTATAAATAGGCATGGCTTCCATAGACTCTTGTGTTTGGATACATGTCCATAGGGAATGGCACTATTAGGAGATATGATCTTGTTGGAGTAGGTATGGCCTCGTTGGAGGAAGTGTGTCACTTTGGGGGTGGGTTTGAATTTGGGAGTGCCAAAGATGGGAAGGGTTGGAAGGGAGGAGAGAGAGAATATGGAAACAATGTAATTACATTAATTAAAATTTTAAAATAAATTAAAACAAAAAATACTCTTTCACTATGTTATCTGGTATCATATAAGGGCTTTGGAATATATTTATTAATGATTCATTTTTAATATTTTATGCTCTTTTATTATGTTTAACTCTCAAAGAATATTTTTTATGTTTTGGAACAATTTAGTATTCAATATTAGATATAGGATCCTCAGTTATGGATAGTATTAAATATTCATTAATGATATTTTTAGGGTATGAAAGAATATAAAGATAAAAGTTGAAAAAAAAATTATGTATTATTTAATTCTCAACATACTCTATATTATTAATATGTTTGATGTATAAAATGCATTTAAATAATAAAAAATAAGAAAGAAAAAAGATTTTGGTTTCTTTACAACTATATAATATTACATTATGTAAATAAATGTACCACATTTTTATTAACCATTTATTTGTTGATTCACATCTAGCCAGGCTATTTTTATCCATGGATATTATATATGGAGAAGATATGATCATAGGCAAGCAAATATCTCTGTGGTGTGATATAGAGTTCTTTAATTGTGTGTCAAAAGTTGTATGGCTATATCATGAAGTAGATCTATTTGTAGTTTATTGAGGCATTCTCCCACTGAAGTCCATACTGACAGAACCAGTTTGAACTCCATATATCAGTGAATAAGTTTTCTCCTTTCCCAACATCTACACCAGCATTTGTACTTATTTAATCATGTATTTATTCACTTATTTAACATAGTCATTCCCAATGAGTAAGAAGAAACCTCAACCTCAGAGTAGTTTGATTTTGATTTCCCTTATGATTGTGCTGACTTGAGTCTAAAACACAGGGGAAAAAATCATGACAGTACCTATGTGGAAGATTCATTCCTACTGGTTACCTTCTATAGTACTGAAAGATGACATGAACCCTACCAGAGGGACTGATGACTGTCAATCTAATACAGCTGTGAACACCAAGAGCCTCAGTAATGAAAACCCTGGCAAGAAATGCCGCTTGGGAAAGATATGACTGTCATTTTCTGGTTAGCTCTACATTTAGCTCCACAGGAGGAAATCCATAGCTGGAACCATTCTTTGGGCCAAAACCCTTTACCAGTACACACTACATAGACCCTAGGAGAGAACTCATTACTAATTTGAGTGATGTGTGAACATAGTCTTAAACCTACTCCTAAGATGCATCTTTCAAACCTTATCAGAGAAAATTCCTTCTACAGTAGCCACTGATTAATACAGTCCCTAAGTGGTTGCTTTGCAGAGATATAGGGACCATGAGTGGTTGGCCCTAAGTGGGACATTTATATTAAACTTGTTAGAGAAAAAAACAAAACAAAACAAAAACGGAAACAAACTTGAAATGGTTTATACCATATCCAGTGGATAGGTATAGACCCTAGTTGAGGGATGGGGCCACCCACATATTTCAAAAATTTTAACCCAGAATTGTTCCTGTCTAAAGAAAGTACAGGAACTGAGTGGAGCAGAGACAGAAGGAAACGGCATCCAGAGACTGCCCACCTACAGATCCATCCCATCTGTAGATGCCAAACACAGGCACTATTGCTAGTGCCAAGAAGTGCTTGCTGACGGGAGCCTGGTATAGCTGTCATCTGAGAGGCTGTGCCAGAGCCTGACCAAAACAGACCAATGGGAATGCTCACAGCCAATAATCTGACTGAGCACAGGGATCACAAGGGAAGAGTTAGGGAAAGAACTGAAGGAGCTGAAGGGGTTTGCAACCCCGTAGGAAGAACAACAATGCCAACTCACTCAACTGCCCAGAGCTCCTAGGGACAAAACCACCATCAAAAAAGTACACACGGAGGGACCCCATGGCTCCAGCTGATGTGGCAGAGCACTGATTTATCTGGCATCAATGAGAGAGGAGGCCCTTGGTCCTGTGGAGGCTATATGACCCAGCATAGAGGAATTTTAGGGCTTTCAGGGAGGAGTGGGTGAGTGGGGAAGCACCCTCACAGAGGCAGAGGGAAGGAGGATGGGATTGGAAGTTTGCAGAGTGGAAACCTGGAAGGGGGACAACAGTTGATATGTAACGAATACAATATAACCAATGGAAAAAATCAACTAGGATTGAGGCGGTTTTTTTCATTCTGTTTGGAGTGTTCATTGGTGAAATCCTCCTCCAGTTCACATTTGGGTAGCCGTGTTGGTAAGACTTTATAGGTGTAGCTTCTGAAAATACAGGTTATCTTTTGAAGAAATAGTTATGTAAGTCAATAATTGGAGAAAGATAAAAGTAAAGATCCACTAAATTGAAAGATTTTGAATATAGAAATATCTCTCTTCAAGGCAGGAGAAATGACCAGTAGGTAAACATTGATGACATAATATAAGATTGATCTGAGTCCAATCCAGTTATAGGACCTATATAGCAAAAAGCAAAAACTGCCTTCTGTGTGGAGAGCTGGTTCTCTAAACGTGTGGAGAACTACTTCCCTACGTGTGGAGAACTACTTCCCTACAGGAATGATTCCCAACTGACAGGCTGGGGGCGTGGCCACCTGTGTCTCATTTGGCTTTAGCCAATTAGAAACAGTTTCAGCTATCTGACAGTTATGACGTCATTCAGGTTTATAAAAGACAGCTGCTCCGAGGACTTGTAAGGCAATTTTGCCTTGGGATGCTTTGGGTGGGGGGCATTCTTGCCTTGGGGTACTTTTGGGCTGGAAGCACATTTTTACTTAGAAGCATTTTGCTTTGCTCAGGGGGCATTTCTGCCTTGGGACATTTGCTTTGGGACACTTTTGCCTTGGGGCTTACTTGCTCTGGGGTCCCAGACTTGCTCATTAATATTGGCATGGGTTTATCCTTAGGCTCAGAACCTTGTAGGAATTAACATTCACTCAGGATAAAAGGCTGTTCCTCCTCCCTCTTATTCTCTTGTAACGTTTTGTTTGTTTTACCCCTACCTAATGTAACTTTCCCTCAAAGTAAATAAATAAAGGCTTGGATTAGTCATTTAGGAAGGGATTGCTGTGCCTTGCCTCTTAGCCATGCAGGTTGGGGTACCCCGGGAGGTTAAGACACTTCTGCAAGTTTTTCTCTGACTTATACATAGTACTGAGGCATGTCTGTGTTTGTATAAATATATGCACACACAACCACAACCATAATGGACCTGTACACTCAATAAATAAATTAAAATGTACTGTTTTATAATGAAGACATAATATTATTGGAGATATCACTATTTATTTCATGTTTATCAATATTCCAAGCAATAAACATAAGTTATTTATGTCTGTACAGTTTTGTTGGCAAAGCCTATATAAGACTAGAGATCTATAATATTGGGGCCACTACAATAAGGTCCTGTCTTATGTGCAGCAAAATAAGCTGTTCATGTCATGTTTCACTTTAGAAATCTGCAGCAGGAAGAACAAAGGTAGGTGATCCTCTAACTAGTACTGTTTCTCTGCGTAATTAACCATCCTTTTTCTGTGACCCAGAGGATTGAAGAAGTTCTTCTAGTAACTGTGGACCTATGACTTTGAAAGTAAGAGATAAAACTCAAGCTGCACATCAGAATTTCTAACATGGAAAAGACATAAGTACTGCATATAAATAAGAAATGTAAGATCATGCTATATTTGTTATGTGTTTAATTGTCATATGGGTGGTCAAAAAAACATGGATAAATGTAGCAGATTTCTGTCATCTCATTCTCCATGCTTTTCTCATTGTCCAGTAGCAATTAAACTATCTGAACTACAGTACAAGCTTAATAAATATTTGTTATATTAGCAGACAAATGAACAAACATGGGTATTTAAGTTTTCTTTTTTAGGTGTGTTATTTGTTGCTAAAATAGAAAAGCAAAACATTTCCTTGACTCTCCAAACTAATAATTAGCAGACCTGGAACTGGTACCTAAACAGATAGCACAAATCTTTTGTTTTCCATAGTTAGGATTTAATGATGCATCACAGGATGCTGATATTCATCCACTTGTGGAACACTCCTTTCATTAAACTGAATCAAATGAGTAGTGCAGGAAAACCAGAATCAATAACTAAACTCTAAAATGATTAAATTTCTTCACTATATGCACACCCTGCATACAGAAATGATTTTAATTCACAACTGCAACTTGAACTCTAGTAAGTACACCTAATTATTTGTAAGTTGTATACAGTGTGACTTTGTATTTGATTGCTTGGTAAGTATAACAATATACTCTTAACCCATTGCACATTCTAAACACTTTTATAAAATTAACTGGTATTTTCCTTATGATAGTGTTCTCTTTATGGTCCTTACCTCAGTTTTAGAATTATCAGAACCTATACAGAGTATTATTTAAATAGTACACCAATCTCAAGAAAGTGTTAAGTTCACCTACATAGTTTTAAGGAAAATATATCAGACTAATAAGCTGTTCAGTGTTTACATGGTAAAAAGACTCAGAGTCCATATTGCTTCCATAAGAAAAGAAGTTAAATCAATCATTTTAAAAGTTCATATAAATTACCAAGAGCAGTGTTGAGCACCAGTTTCCAACCTGTAGATTGCAGCACCTTTGGGTTTTGAATGACCCTTCCACAGGAGTCACAAAACAGACTCCTGCATATCAAACATTTATATTACAATTCATAAGAAGAAAAATTGCAACTATAAAATATCTACTAAATAAATTTTATGGGTGAGTGTCACCACAATACAAGAAGCTGTATTAAAAGGGTGGTAGAATTAGGAATATTGAGAATCATCATTCTAGAGAAAGATTAAAGATGTGCATAGTATTGTCTAATGTCCTTGTGAGCACTATGCAGCCCAAATCTCTTACTAAATATAAGAAAAGATGTTTGATGGGAGGAACATAATTGTCTGTGAAAGATCTTAGCTTGTATCACTATTTAGTGATCTACTTATAATAAGCTCTCTTAGACTCTATATTTCAATGAATCATAGCTGCCTTAACATCTCTACAATTATAGAGACGTTACAATTATGTTACAATTATAGCTTATATTAATACTTTGAGGCCTATGAGTGATGCTAATAAAAAATGAGGAGTGGGTCTACCTCAGCATCTTAGATGTCTCCCTGTTGTGCCCTTGTCTCTGGACTGTTTTGTCATTGAGAAAATTAGTAATGCTTTACACTTGCTAGAATTATCAATTTGTGTGATTCTTTATAATCTAATTCTTTTTGTTAGTTCAAAATTATACATTCATTTTTCTTCAATTTAAAATGATAAACAATGGGTGCTGAATATATTACTTAACAAAACTCATTGTCTGACTACATGATTTTAAATTTATGTTTACAGAAAATGCTGCTAAGTATCAACTAGCCAATGAGTTAATCAAGTACTTACTTAGCTTAGGGTTTATGAGACAATGTAGTGGTTATTGGAGATTGCCACCAACCCTAAAGATATACATTCAATCCATGCAACCCACATAGTGGTAGGAAAGATATGATTACTACAAGGTGGTCTCTACACACACTGTGGAAAATGTGTCCATACATAAACATTCACATAGAGAAATGAGTAAATAAATAACAAAATGAAATCATTGCAATAACTATTTATTTAAAGTTCAATTGATTTGAAGTTATACAAAAGCTTATAAGGACTGCTTTGTGGCTACAGTTTGCATCCTGTTAAAAAGTTAGAAGCATCTGAGAACTATTTGTCCAGGAAGATATTTTCAAACCTTCAATTTGCTGAGACACCAAGCTATAGGGACTAAGAATACCGTTTTTTAAAAAGGGAAAATTTATGTTGCAACATATTATAACTCTTCTGTTGTTTTTTAATGAGCTATTAATCACTAACTCTTACTTGTCCTATTAACAGAATTCTTTGTTATCAAAATAAAATTCTCATGGTGATGTATATAAACATATTCTGTGTGTAATTGTCAGTAGTTAGAATCACTGAACTCTTAGGAAGGTAAATTGTTACCAAACAAGAGCTTTCAAAATTGAGACCATTTTCTATTCATTGTCAAGCATAAAAAAGAGATTAGTCATATCTTTGTATCTCTCTGTCTACCTATCTACCCACACTTACACCAATTTACCAGGTGATGGTTTATAGTAGACACACACAGTTTCTAAAACAAACAAAAAACAAACACAAAAACAAAATCAAGTCAATAAAGCAAAATAAATCAAGACAAAAATTATCTCACCTATGAAATATGCCAGCAACCAATTAATCAAGAGCTACTTATATATTCAATCTTACAGACATAGAAACTATACATAAACAATTTGAGCACTTTTGTAAACTGTAGGGCAGAGTATGTTTGAGTGTTTCTCTATTAGTCAAAATCAAATAGAAGACCTTATTTTATTTCCTATCAGGTATGTCATCTGAGTATATTTATTTTATGTGACATTATCTCATAGAGGGACTGAGGGAGTTAATAAAGTTAAAAGAAACTATGAGGGTGGCAAAATAATTTTATAGAGGAATAAACAGAAAATATAAGCATTCTTATTATAGACAAGTTCAAAAGGAACTGATTTGAGCATGTTTGAATATCATTTAAGACTGTTGCCTTACAATAATCCCCAGTAGAAAAACAAGTGCTTCAATTAAGGGTGACATTTCAACTCCTTGGGCAATATTTATAAGTCCTTCTATGGTAAATGTAACAGCATAATGCTTTCATTAAGTTATAGTCAATTATGATGGGCAAGTCAGTATCACTTTAGAATCCAAGCCCATTGGTGGGATAATTCATTTCCAACAGCGGACTACGATGGCATAATTCTGCTGCAGCCATCTGTAGCATTAGATGATTCCCAAGTTTCCTACTGAAACACCATGGCAATGTCAGTAAATTTGCCAGAGTGATTTCCCTGTGGTCACCCATTTATTTAGCCAAACAAATAACAAATGGTTGTGCTTGTGGTAGGTAGCAGATGTTGTCAGTTACTTGATCTAACACTATTCTTCGCATCTTTTTTTGTGATGGCCACTGAGAGGGAGAGACTTTGTGAATGGAGCCAAGTGATTTACATTACACAAGGACCAGCTTTTGTTCCTCAAAATCCCTTGTGCTTCTCATCCTGTCTTGCTCCCAAACTTTCTCTGAAAGTTCCTACCGCTATCTATTTGAAGCAGTGCCTAGAAGAACTAAATTTAAACAGAAGTAGAACTGGGGTCTTGCAAACTACTTACCTCAAATGGTCATCAGTGTATTTTAAAAAACTATCCTTACAGCTTCGATAATTCTTTCTTGCCCTGTAATACACACACAGCATATTTTGCTGACTAATAAATATCTGAAGGTAAAGCTCCCAATGATATTGTCTTTACAAATCACTGACTGCCTATATATTAATTTCTCTGTTAAAAAGTTTGATGTCGCTTACTCCTGCTTCTCTCCCTTGTCTCTTCCTCCCTGGCTCTCCCTCTCTCCCCACTCCCTTCCCCCTCTCTCCATGTGGTCATGGTCATCCCCTACTTCTCTCTCCTCTCCTTCTCTCTGCCTTTCTCTACCTCTGCTACCCTCTTAACTTCCCTCCCCCCACACTAAATAAACCCTATTCTATTCTAAAAAAAAAAGTTTGATGTCCAGCACATATTGTTTTTGTTTCTGAATAAGTAACTTTGAGACAGATATTACAGGTTGACTCACATAATTAACAAGATTGTCTAAACACAATCTGAATAATGAAAAATTTCTCTTGTAAACTTGAGTGCCTAAACAATAACTATAGCTCATCAGCACACTCCAAAGAAATATGGTTGCCCCTCTGTTTACTCCTGTCCTTGTGATGAATATCAGATATAAGGACAGAGTAGCAGCCCTTTTGCAATACTGAGGAAAGGGAAAGGAGAAACACAGTCATAGAATAGACACCAATATCTGCTTCAGCTTTCTTCATAGGAAAAAAAAAAACATTTTCAGGGAAGTGTAAACTTATCTGTTATTTCTAATCAAACTGAATCTAAATAATAGAAAGTTCTTGGCTGGATAGCAGAGTCTTTAATTTTGTATTAAGTTCTCTGAATTTTCAACAGTTCGGGACCCCTGCTTTCCGTCTTTTAAGAAGTCTATATTGGGGGAAAGGATGGTTTATATCAAATAACCTTGAAGGAGTTGTGTTTAGCTAACACACACCTGAGCAAGCATAAGCCTATTCTTCCTTTCTGAGTTCTACCAAAAAGAGCAGCCCACTGCTTTTCCTTTGTATTTTCAACTCACACAATTAGTCCAGCATTAATGGAGTGATTCTGACAGAGTAAAGTACTCACACTATTTTGGATCAAGTTAACCCAGCAATTTCTGCTTATTATGTTAGGATGAAAAGACTTGTGCTTATATACAGTCATACAAATCTCTCTCTCTCTCTCTCTCTCTCTCTCTCTCTCTCTCTCTCTCTCTCTCTCTCTCTCTCTCTCTTGTTTTGTGTGTGTGTGTGTGTGTGTGTGTGTGTGTGTATTCTACCTATAGTTTTGTGTGGTTATCTCTGGAAATCTCTAGAAAATTTTGTTCCAAAAGAGGCAAAATTTTATTTCTACTGTTGTATCTTAGATGTTATCTTCTTTTGGGTTTGAGTCTATAAAGCTCCTGGCAGTTTCTTATGTATGATATTTTTCTCTGCTTCTTTTGAAAATTGCCTTTTTGGGAGGCGGGGAGGGTGTCTCTTTGACAATGCCCTTCACTGTCTTTCCTCATTATGTGCTCATACATTCAGAATTGTTGAATCCCTTCATGTGGCTTTATGGCATGGTGGTGATCACTTCATATCTCCAGGCAAGCATTTACCTGACATCAGCAAATGTAGGTGGCTCAGCCAGCTTGTCACTTTAGATAGAAAGCAGTTTGCATCACCTGTGGCTTTCTGTGGCTCACACACTCCCTCTATGGTTGATATTAAGCTCTCAGCCTTTTAAGAGTTAAGTCACAAGAACCCCAGTTAGCAATTCTCATAGAGCAGTTCCACCATATCTCTGAAGCAGCAAGGCATCATTCCCTAGCTCTTTTTCTGGTCAGTTATCATTGTCAATGTGTCCAAACTAATGTGTATTACTTCCGTTTTTAGCAACGTCTAATGTATATTACCTCCGTTTTTAGCAACGTCTTGTTTCTTCTATTGAATGACATCTCTACTCACTGGTCTGCTTAAAAGACCGATATCCTTTCTATCTGATCAATAACCAAAGCAGGTTCAGCTTCATCTTTCAGAGTTCTGAAGTACCCCAGTGGTCTTAGCCAAATCTCACTTGTTATCATGTCTCACCTAGATCATTACATCAGGCTTCTTGTTACCCTCGATTGTGATTTAAGAAGAGTATCTTTCTCTACAATAGTGGACCACA
>JADRCC010161259.1:0-20293 GCA_019843855.1 Hylomyscus alleni | reverse complement strand
GGGGGGGGGGGGGGGGGGAAAAACAAAACAAAAAAACGGACACGGGCACCCTTGTCCAAGCAAAGGCCTGTGGTTTCCAGTGACCTCCTTTACCCGTGGGTGTGTCATTTGTCAACCTTAGCCATAGTCAAAAGGATGAGGGTGGCGGTGGGATCTGAGCTCTGTGGCAGGTGACCAGGACAGAGTTTCAGAGTAGCTGAACTTTTGGTGCCCTGACCTCTGGGGCCTGACTGCCCCACCACAGCTCCTCAGGCCAGGCTGTGCGGCTCCAGCCAGGGAGCCCTGGAGGATGCGGTGCTGATTGGTTCCAGGGCTGGAGAGATGGAAATTTACAAGAGAGCGGAAAGATTGCTCTCTGCCAAGGCCTGATTCAGAGCTCAGGGATTAGGTCTCTGGCTAGGGGATTAAGCTGGAATTTCACATCCACAGATCCCACTCGCACCAGGCTCTGAGTTGAGCCTGGTTCCTGTGTGACTGTCTCAGAGGTTTCCGTGCGCTGTGGGCACAGGAGTCAAAGAAGAAACTCCAAGCCCCCATTTTCTGCTTTGGGGCTCATTTTCTTATATTTTGTATCTCGTATATTCATATCTGAATCTGAAATGAGAGGATAATTTGGAAACAGCCAAGGAACATGAAGGAATCTACTCCTGAGGCCAAGAGTGACAGAACGGCTGAGCACGGGGCTTCAGTAGGGTTGCAGGGCAGAGAGAGTTCAACACTCACATTTCAGCCCCTGGCTTTGTTCTGCTGGCTCTGGCCAGCTGGGTCCCAAAGCTTGGGAAATGGCCCCAGCTTTCCTAAGAGCAATGTCCTCGCTCCATCCACCCGGGCCACAGGTAGGATCGATTTCACAGGGAACTTGCAGTTCACCAGTTTCCTTCTGGAACCTCCTGTGGTCATTGCTCTCAAAGTGGGGGAGACACCTCTTAGTTCCCTGGTCGTTTTGGTTTTCATGTGGAAGGCTTGGGACCCAGACAGTGAGCTGTGCCCTCTAGATCCTAGCGTCCAAATCAAAAAGAAAGGATCCTCTCTCTGCTAGGCTTCCGTTCTAACCTGCTTCAGTCCTGGGAGTACTGGTGATCTGGGGGAGCTTGTAGTTACCAGTTCTTGATTGAACACCGAGTCACAGATAGAATTCGTTGTTTTTATTTGACACTGAAACAGAAAGGGTTTTAATCTCATCTTGTTTATCCAACCTTATTGAATCATGCAAAATCAACTTTGGTGTACTTAACATTGTGAGCATCTGTTTATAAGTCTGCATGGAGTGAGTTATGCTGCAGTAACAAGCGACTCCAAAGTTTAATGGCTCAGATACACAAGGTTTGAGAACTGTAGAGATGGCGCAGCAGTTAAGAGCACTGGCTACCCTTCCAGAGGACCACAGTTTGGTTCTGAGAACCCACGTGGTAACTCTCAACTATATTTAACTCCAACTTCAGGGTATTTGGCCCCCAGAGGCACTGCATACATAGGGCACACAGACACGCAGCAAGCAAAATACAGATAACCATAAAATAATTTTTTTTAAAAAAAATTTCAAGCCGGGCGGTGGTGGCGCACACCTTTAATCCCAGCATTTAGGAGGCAGAGGCAGGCGGATTTCCGAGTTCGAGGCCAGCCTGGGCTATAGAGTGAGTTCCAGGACAGCCAGGGCTACACAGAGAAACCCTGTCTCGAAAAACAAAACAAAAAAACCAAAAAACCAAAAATTTTCAGAAAGAAATTGTTTTATGTCTCTCAGGACACACACTGATTTTTAAGTGTGATGTTTCTTGTCATTATCTCCTGAAGGCAGGACTGTGGAGTACAGAGCTGTTTTTTTTTGAGGGGGTGGGAAACAATTGGTCAAATGTGTCTGGGCACCTGTTTTTGTCAATAAAGTTTTATTGACAGGCATGCATGGTGACTCATGACTTTGTCTACAAGAGCAGAAAGAACAGAGACTGTGCAGCCCACAGCACTGGTGATTTTTTTTTTTCTCTGCTCTTTACACAATAACATCTTAGCTGACATCTGGCTATCCAAAACTCGGATAGCAGAGTGACTACAGGGTGGTTCTTAGAACTGCTGCTCAGAAGGGACCCACAGCTTCAGCTCACATTTTTTGCATTAAAGCAAGACATATGGCCACTCCCGATGTCTGCAAAAGCAAGCTTTGAATTACAGATGCTCTTCTGCATTCTTTGCTGCCATGATAGAAGCAGACACTACAGTCACTGAAACTGGAAAGATTTATACCAAGACAGGTAACAGTGCAAATGATAGTCAGGGTGAATGAAGACCAAGTCTCTGGAGGGGACATGCTCCCACTGCCCCAGGGGCCTCTGTGATCGAGAACCCCTGTCCACCTGTCTGTGTCTCTCTCCGAAGTCCATCTAGGTAGCTATAACTGAACTTGGGCCTGTGGATCTATCACTCTCCCGTGATCTAAAGTTGCTGGGTGTGTTCTGATGATTGACCATTTGTAAGCCGTGTGGTCATGTTCTGCTGCGTGGAGCCTGGGCACAGAGCTCAACTCCCTTAAAGAGCCCATCCGCATAATCCCTGCTGAGCACTGCTGCCAAGTTGAGAAAGTCAGTATCATCCTCTCACTGAGCTAGGACAAAACAAACACAAACCCCAAGACAAAAATCACAAAAACAAGGGGGCTACAGGGATGGCTGGGTAGTTAAGGGCACCTATTGCTCTTTCCAAGAACCCGAGTTTGGTTCCCAGCAGCCAGGTCAGGCAGCTTACAACTGCCTGTAACCCCAGCTCTAGAGGGATCTGACACATTGATGTGTCTACACACCCATCTCCCCAACTACCACACATACACAAAATTGAAATAATAAAAATAATTTTTAAAATGAAAAAAATATAGGAACCAGGGACTTCTTTTGTCTTTTTCTGTGAGGTTCAAGTGTGTTACCAGGAAGCTGAGTAGAAGGGTGGCCAACCACATTGATTAGCTTTGCTCTGAGTTAGACTTAACTCAGTTTTCAAAAGGTTGCCTTCACCAAACTGCCCAGAGGGACTTGGAAAGGGAGGGAGAAGAGTAAAGACGTAGTTCAGTGGCAGAGGGCTTGCTTAGCATGTTCTAACCCCAGGATTACAAAAATAAGAAAGAAAACGTGGGTGGGTCTCCTTGGTTCACTTAACAGCTCAAAGGAGCTTCATTTCCTGGGCTTTGCCCATCACAGGAGGGAGGGAAAGAGACATGTTGTACTGTTTCTGTTAGAGAGCTGTGTCACTGAGGTTGTAGTGTGTCTATGTGTCCACAGTCTCATAGAGATAGGGTTGAAGGAAAGAGCAAGAAGTGAGCACAAAAGACTGTGAACTCTCCCTCCTATGAGGTCAGGGGCCATTCTAAGTCTCAAACACCCTCCCACAGAACTCTCCAGTTTGTATCAAAGTGAAGTTATCAGTCTACAGGATTGAAAGAGAGTATCTGTTGTGAATTGATGTTTCAATTTAAAACTCATATTCCATTTCCAAATTATAACCTTACAAATGGACTTTGTTAATTTCTCAGTCTGGAGACTAACACAATGTGCTGAAGGAAGCCAGGGGCCAGGGCATTGGATCACCTGGAGCTGAAATTACAGAGAGTTGCCAGTTACCATGTAGGGGCTGGGAACTGAACCCAACTCCAGTGTTTATAACACCTAAGCCGTATCTCTAGCCCCTTATCCTAAGTTTTAAGCTTTATTTTGTTGTTGTTGTTTTTCTCCTCCTCCTCCTCCTCCCCTCCTTCTCTTCCCTCCTCGTCCTTCCTCTTTCTCTTCCTCTCCTTCTTCTCCTCCACCTTCTTCTTCTCTCTTCTTTCTTCTTCTTCCGCCTCCTCCTTCTTTTTCTAAACTTCTTCCAATGATTGTGAAGTCTCAGACCATTAATCTGTCTAGAAAGTTCTAAACTCTTGACTTGTGTGAGCTGTGTAAAGAAGAGAGATATTCTTTCTAAACACTCAGAGGCAGAGTTGGTATGGTGTTAGAATTTGGAGTCAGATGTCAGTCTGCCTTTGTGTGTCTGTGTGTCTGTGTGTGTGTGTGTGTGTGTGTGTGTGTGTGTGTGTACATCATGATGGTTGCTTCAGATCTGATGGTTGGCCAAGGGCTTTTTCAGAGTTCAAAGCATTTACCAATACCTTGTTCCTCCCTCATTGGGATATATTTGATGGAAACAGTGTTTGAAGTAGTTTCACGTCTCCACTCATAATGCCCAATGTGTTTAGAAACTGACTAAAGTAAAAATAATATTCCTGGAGTTGGCACAGTGTGAGAGGATTCCACCCTGCTGGACTACATAGAATTTGTTATATGATTGACAGAGGCTGGAAGCTGGAAGAGGCAAGGCTCAAGCTCAAGAGATGACAAGGACTCTTTATCACAGCTTCAGCTCTATAATGTGATGAAGGGGAGAGCTAAGCACGAGCAGACTAGAAAAGAATCCAGGTCTCTAAGGGTTGGGGATATAGCACAGTGGTAAAGCACTTACCTAGCATGCTTGAGGCCCTGGCTTCAATCCCAGCACTGCAAAACAAAGAATCCAGGTCCCCAGGTGGGAATATGCCAATTCAGCAGGCAAGCAAACTGAGTTTCTAATAGGAGTGTACAGCCTTGGAGGAGTGTACACAGCAGGGTCAGAATTCTTAGTAACTCCATGTGCCCCAGAAGCTTTGATGGAGGGCCTGTCCTATCTCCTAGTGGAGAATAGTAGCAGTCTGGGTTTTACTGGAACCAGGACTCCAGCATCATATCCATCCTATCTCCACACCAGCTGCCCTCAAGGTATCTTAGGCCCAAGAATTGCTTTTCTATAACTTCACTGCAACACATAACCTGGTGTCTTCTAGGTCCTTGTCATCTTCTCTGGCCTTCTGCGCAAAATCAAGCCACTCCAGAGGTATAGATTAAACTCAGCTATCAGAGGACATGAAATTCTGGTGCTGAAACATCCATACTGTGAGTTCATGGCGGCACTGTCTGCAACAGCCAAGACATGGACGAGTCTAAGTGTGCATCAACCTATCAGGAAAAATCGAACACGCATCCCTGGAAAACCCAGCCTCAAAAGGAGGGAATCCTACCATTTGTTATCACACATTACTAAGCCATACCTCAGAGGCTTAGTGAACTGAGACAGATGTGGCTTGAGTGAGACTATCCACTGTGAGCTCTGATGTTCGAACACGTGGTTTGCAGTTGGTGGCACTGTGTGGGAAGGTTTAGGAGGTATGGCCTTTGTGATGGTTGGTATATGCTCAGCCCAGGGAGTGACACTATTAGAAGGTGAGGCCATGTTGAAGTAGGTGTGGCCTTGTTTGAGTAGGTGTAGCCTTGCTGGAGTAGGTGTGGCCCTGTTGGAGTAGGTGTGTCACTGTGGGTGTGGGCTATAAGATCCTCATACTACCTGCCTGGAAGTCAGTATTCTGCTAGCAGCCTTCAGATGAAGATGTAGAACTCTCAGCTCTGCCTGTACCATGCCTGCCTGGATGCTGCCATGCTCCTGCCTTGATGATAATGGACTGAACCTCTGAACCTATAAGCCAGCCCCAATTAAATGTTGTTCTTATAAGAGTTGCCTTGGTCATGGTGTCTGTTCACAGCAGTAAAACCCTAACTAAGACAGCCTTGCTAGAAGAATTATGTCACTGGAGGCAGGCTTGGAGAGTTTAAAGACTTATGGTGTTCCAGTCTGCTCTTCTGTTTGCTTGCTATTCAAGACATGAGCCTCAGGTTCCTGCTTCCACTGCCATGACTACCATTTGTTTCCAGCTCTCCCTGCTGAGACACACTCTTATCCCTCTGTAACCATAAGCTAAACTCTCCTTCTATCAGTTGCCTTGGTCATGGTGTGTTACCACGGCAACAGAGACATAACCAATACAATAGCCACAGACAGACATTGCCTGGTGTGTGACCCTTGTGAATTTATCTAAAGATATCAAGCCCAGAGAAGCAAACAGAAGCAAGGTGGTTACTTCAGGCTAGGTTGGGGATGAGTGTTGCGTGTGGTTAAAGGGTAAAATGCTTCCATAAGGAAAAAATTCCAAAGGCCTACCGTACCATATAGTGACAACTGCTGATAATTTGTAATATACATGGAAATTGATGAATAGATTTTAAACGTTCTCATCGTAGGGACACGGCACAATGATATAGTAGTTGTCTTGATTTAATCATACCACAATGTATACATAGGCCAAAACATCACATTGCATACTGTGAATATATTATTCATACTTGTTCAGTAAAAATTAAGATACCAGGCTTGTCTATGAGCTCACCTGAGTGGTTATCCACACCAGCCCCACATTCTAACCTATTTTCTTGTCTTTAAAGGTATCTCCACTAGAGAGGAGGCTGAAGGTTGTAGAGGTCACCAAGGATTCTCCTGGAGCTGGTGGCTCTACCCAAAGCCTCTTGGGAAATTCTCAGGAGATGTGATGGGCCAGGGGACAGCTGGGCCAGGCCTCTTATCACAGATACAAAGACCATTCCTCCTTAGTCTTGGTGTCTGCTGCTATTTCTAGGACTGGTCTCAAAGTCCACAGTTAACACAAGCTTGTGTTTTGTAAGATTGCGTTTTCATGACTGAGTCTTTGAAAGGGCCAAAAAGGGAAACCATTTCAGTGTGTCTTC
Source organism: Hylomyscus alleni (assembly GCA_019843855.1). Classification (NCBI taxonomy): domain Eukaryota; kingdom Metazoa; phylum Chordata; class Mammalia; order Rodentia; family Muridae; genus Hylomyscus; species Hylomyscus alleni. The sequence continues at coordinate 13,667 of JADRCC010161259.1, read as the reverse complement.
CTTGTGCCACACTTGGTTAAAGCATTTCCACACGCCCACCCTAATGGTGACTTACCTTTCTTGATGACCAGTGTAGTTTCTCTCAGTATCGTAGCTGGGATGCTAAAGCTGAATAGCCCTGATATGATGAACTGAAGTCAATAAGCTCTGATCCCCTAAAATGTTTCGAGTACCAACATGACCTTAAAGTTTGGGACATTTTGGACGTTAGATGTTTTGAGTTAGGTATGTTCAACTCCAATGCCCACTTTCTGTCCCTGTACATTTTTGGATGAGGGTTATATAGTCAGTCCTGCATTTACATTCATAGTTTTACTTTTCTTCTTTTTTTTTAAGAACCCATAGTCAATAAAGAGAATCTCAGTATTTCAATGGTAGAGACTGCCAAGGGATCGTGTGGTTTAATCCTTAGTTTTCTAGATGAGGAAAGCCAAAGTAGCAGGAGGAAAAGAACCCAGGTCACCCCAAACATCCTTTATTAAGGCTTTTTCTTGTGGTCACCTGCTTGCTTAATCTCCAAGCTGCTTCTCTTCCCCTTGTTATCGAGGTAGGAAAGAGAATCACTAAGATGTATATTTACTGCTAATTATGTGTGTGCACGTGCATTTGTGTGTGGGTTTGTGCAGGTGCACAAGTACCTGGATGCCAGGAGAGGGTACTGGGTCCCCCTGAAGCAAGTTGTAAGATGTGGGTGCTGGCAACCAAACCCAAATCCTCTGGAAGAGCAGAAAGCACTCTTAAAGCACCGAGCTAGCTCTCTCTCTAACATCAACTCTCCACTTACTATAAATAGCCCTTTAGAGAAGAGCTTGTCAAATGAAAGCATTTTAAAAGTCCAAATAATCTCATCACAGTAGTGTGAGTTTATGCGTGGACCTGCAAACAGACAATGATGTGGCCACCAGAAGACAGGAGGTAGCCTCTCTGAGCCTCGGTTCTCTTGTGCCCTAGATCTCTGTGTCCACTCATCAGTAGATCCAGGGCTGGGCTTTTAGAGAAGGCCTGCGAGACACAGTGGGGTAGGAGATGGCTTGTAGGTTCCAGGCCTGTGCAGGCTTCATCTCCAGCACTGGTTTTCTGACACTGCCCTTCCAGTTGGCATCTAGCAGTTCTCAGTTGTGGCTGTGTGGGGGAGGTACAAGCACATGCTTCCAAGCCCTTGGGGATGCTGTAATGAGAACCATGTGTACACGGAATGTTGAAGGAGTCACACCTGGGACATATTCAACCCGTGACAGACACCCATGTGGCCAAAAAACCCAGCGCCTTTTGAATGTGCTTGTTTTATGAAAATATGCAAACACACACACACACACACACACACACACACACACACACACACCATCGATAAAATTGCTGTGGAATCTAAGATTTATGTGTGATTTCTCCCTTCCCTCCCTCTTTCTCCCTCTCCCTCTCTTTCTTTTGTCTCGATAAATTGCAAAAGGCTTGGCCGCACTTAGACCAAGGAGAGCCAGGGAAAGAGCAAGCCTGAGTCAGAAGGGAAAATCAGCTCTCTTCTGCCTGACTCGCAACCCCCTCCTTCCCCCCAGGGACTCTCAAGTTACCTTCCTAATGAAAAACAGGCCTTTCAAAAATGACTTGAGACCAAATGAAAAAACGATTCGTATCTGAGCCATGGCTGTTGGGGATGGGCCCTAGGATTTATAACGAGGACTTTTGTGGCTCTTTACCTCCCCCCCCAATCCAAGTCCTGGAATAACCAGGAATGTGGGGATAAGAGAGACTGGCTGTATATAATTCCATCAACGAATGAACAAACAAACAAACAAAACAAAACAAAAAAACAACATCAACAACCCCCTGCCCCCACCCGGTATTTTGATTCTGCATGAACCATGTTTTTCATTCCTTTTATGAACATGTGAATAAGCAGTCTGCTGCTGCTCTTGACTCCAGGATCCCAAAGTTCTGGGTATCGTTCAAAACACAGGGGGTGAGGACAGAGAGGACTTGCAAGGTGAACACTGCCTGCTGCTGGCTTGGCTGAAGGTGCCCATCAAGAGGGCTGTTGGTCTGCCTTGGGGCCCGCTTATTTCTGCTCACTAACAGCCCTCTGTTAGCTACACCACTGGCTTCTTGTACACCCTTGTTTCCTGGTGTTATCCTTAGGGTTTTATTGCTGTGAAGAGACACCATGACCACAGCAACTGTTATAAAAGGAGAACATTCAATTGGGGCTGGCTTACAGTTCAGAGGTTCGGTCCATCACTGTCATGGTGCAAGAAACATGGTGGCAGGCAGGCAGACAGACATGGTGCTGGAGAAGGAACCAAGAGGTCTCTATCTGGATTCACAGACAGCAGGAAAAGCAAGTGAGCCATGCTAGACCTAGCTTGAACAACTGAGACTTCAAAGCCAGTCCCTGCCGCAACACACTTCCTCCAAGGCCACATCTCTAAATTGTGCCACTCCTTGTGGGTCACGCATGCAGACGCAGGAGTCTACAGGGTGGGGAGGGGGCATTCCTACTCAAACCACCAGGAAGCTGGTACTTCCTGAATTGTGCCATCTCAGCCATCCTGCCTGTATGACCTCACCACCCCAGGTCTCTTTCTTCTTTTTCCCTAAGTGGGTTTCTGCCTCTGCTAGGTGCTGCTTCCCTGTGTGGAGCATTAACCCTGCCCTACTATAGTAGGGAAGGAAGGATCTGTGGGGCCCATAGGCCCTAAACTCCTTGGATGAAGGGAATATATCCATTGTCTCTGAAAGCCCATATGTGTTCAGGAACTCCAGTGTAATCATTAAGGTTAGCATTTCCTATGTCTGAGATCGCTCGGCCCTAGGGGTTGATCATTTTATTAGGCACCATTTTGTATCCGCCCCAACAAGGGATAATCAATCCAGAGTCACTGCTCCTAGCTCATCCAAAATGACAAAGAGCAAAATACTTCTTTCTGGAAGTATTTCAGGAGTATTCACTCCTGGAATGTTTTTGGCTAGCAAAAGTGAGTCAGATGCCTCCTTCTACCCATTCTGTGGCTCTGTGGCTTATGTGACTTGATGCCCAGGTTAGTGACATTTGGCCCATTTCTGAGACTGGAGGTATAGTCCCCAAAAGTCATATTGTAGAAGTAGGTCATGTCTCAAGCGTTCAAAACAACAGAGTAAATATTGTAGATGAAAACGGATTGCTACTGCACTTGAAGCAAAGATGGAGGCAGAGTTAGCTTGTCTGTAAAGCCAATCAGAGTGCAGAAGCACTTTTTGACTATGGCCAAGGCTGGCAATTCATGTACGAACTCATTCTCTTTCACTCTGCACTTGGAGTTGAGAGATGGCCCTGTTCTATATGGTGAAATGTATCCTTGACTGGAACAAAAAGGTAAAGCTACTTTCCCCAGGCATGTGGAGCGTTCTCTGGAACATCCTTTGTAACCCCTGACTGTATGAATACAAAGGAGATGTGTTCTAATGACTGCTCTCTTGTCAGACTTACTGGTTGGAAGCCAAACAAGAGCACAGAAGAAGGGCTGAAGCCAGAGATTCTTCAGGTAGGCAGTGCCATGCTGGAGTGGGAGGATCAACTGGAGAGGAATGAGGAGGGGAGGGGTGTTACCCTCATTGTTCCAATGGAGTCTGTGTATCTAGCAGGCATTGGTGGGCAGGTCCCTCCTTCTCTGCTTTATTTATTTATCAATTATTTCTTTCTACTTAGTGGGAGTACCTTAGAGTATCTGGCATACCCTAAGTATGCAGTAAATATATTTGTGTGAACAACATCCAGGAAACCAGACATTTGCTTCACAGTTCTAGGGAAAGTGAGGTTGATGTCCCTGGAGTTGATGTCCCTGGTGTGAGCTTTTGCCATTGAGAAGCAGAGTGGTTTCTTTGCATCCGTGGGGAGGGCTCCAAGGCTGCCTAGGGTATCAATGTCTGTACACGCTAAAGCCTTTCGCAAAAATGGTGCATTACCTGTATAGCACCACTCTCATCCCCTGCATGCTTTTAAAGATCAAGTGCTATGTAAGTAATTGGACTGTGTTGCTTAGGGAATAACATGGGGGAAGGCTTTGCACATGCTCAGTGCACACAAAGTTGTTTGGAAGTGTTTTTATGATAAGGTTGACTGAATTTCAGATGGAGAACTGTCAGGGAGGGAGGGAGGGAGGAATGGCCATGCAGGTCATTGATTTGAATAGCATGATAAAGATGATTAATGAAAATAATAGTTCACGGTGGGGCTTCCTGGGTGCCTCCTGATAGTTTACCTTACATCCATTGTCTCGTGTAACTCCCTACATCAACTTTATAGCTTGCTCATATTCATTATTTCCATTTTATAGAAGATGGAATGAAGGCAACACAAGGTTAACTGGTTTGGCCAGGATTGTGGTGGCTTTAACTGAAGGAGCCAGGTTTTTCCTAGAAGTCAGTAGATATCAAGATAGGGCTGGGGGCGGGGGGAGCGTCTGGGTAGGCAAAGAAGACACAAGATGAAGGTTTTCTAATACTGTCTATCAGACAAATGATTTATGTTAAAATGAACTGGGCAGGTTGAATAAGAGCTCTCTCTCTCTCAAAAGTAAAAAAGAGTATTAGAGGCCTATCGTCTACAGGCATGCTGCTGGACTTTATGGTACTCATGTTTTATGGTTGCTAACTTGTTATCCCATGCCAATCAAGCTGGAGTTTGATCTAGCTGCTTGTAAGAACTGTAAGCTTCCATTATATGCATTTGGCCCCCGTTTGAAGTGTTTATACCACCAGGCAAGACTAAGACCACTACCACAACTTTTTGAGCTAAACTTGAAGCAAATTTTTATTTTTATTAAATACTGTCCATACCCAGGATTCCTTGGGAATGGCCATGGATTACATTAGTCTGGTGCTTACAAAGGCAAACCCCACATGGTTCTGTATTTCTTACCTTTGTCCAATTGGGAGCAAGCATTCATCCCGACATACTTCCTGCCTATGTGTGATCAAGTACATCCTGTGCAGTTGAGCAACCGACCTTATTTACTGAAGCAAAAATACAAGGCTTGTTATCTTATGTGAAAAGCCCTGTCATTACAGGAAAGTTATCTGTCCTTGGGTAAGTGGGGTCTACAGGTTTGAGGTATTTTTATTTTATAGACCTTTTAAGTACAGTAATTTAAACCTAAGACATAACTTTGTGCCTCCAATTCCCCATTAAGAGTCAAATCCTTGGCTCTGTGGTCGGTACCTATTTATATTGGGATCTAATAACCATAAGCTTAATGGTACCTAGATAGACATTCATTTATCTACCTAAGGCATTAATGATGCAAGGGCAACAGTAATTAGCAGGAACAGAAGGGCCAAAGGCCCTGTGATGGCTGACATCAGGGATGCTATGAGAATGGGAACTGGTCTTTTATTTTATCTTGGGTCCCTTTTTTTTCTGCCATGCTTTTTGAAATCAGTCATATAATCTCTAATGATTCCCAAGTGGCTCTGTATAGAAACAACAATTTTCTCTTAAAGCCATTGAATAACCTCCTTGTTCTATATAAATCATGTCAAGTGACCTCTCATATTGTAGAACTTCAGTTAATGAATCTACCTGTTAAAAGATCTGAGTCTGGGGGCTGGAGAGTGGCTCAGAGGTTAAGAGCAGTGCTCTTCCAGAGTCCCTGAGTTCAATTCCCAGCAACCACATGGTGGCTCACAACCATCTGTAATGGGATCTGGTGTCCTCTTCTGGCCTGCAGGCATACACAAGCAGGCAGAATGCTGTATACATAATAAATAAATCTTAAAAAAAATTAATTTGGTTTGAATAGGTACTCTCCCTTATATGCCAATGGGCACTCTAGGTAGCCATTTTGGCCCCCAGGCCAGGGAGTTTCCTTCTGATCTAACAGTCCAGCCTATGAGGATAAGGGGTGATATACTCTCTTCTGTAATTACTTCCTGCTGAAATTAGGACATCACTGTCAGGGCTCAGGAAGGCTGGAGGGATTCAGGCAATAGGGTGTTCATTAGAAGCATGTGGTTAGCTGACCCAGCTGAAGAGACAGAGAGCAATCACATCGGCTGACCTGGTTCACATCAGCTTTCAGAAAGTCCAGGGCTCTCAGCTGTCTGGAGCAGTTTGTAGTCTGCAGAGGATTCCTGAATGGTGTGTCAGCCAAGTGGAAATCTACTGACATAGATGCAGAGGATTCCTGAATGGTGTGTGTCAGTCCTGAATGGTATGTGTCAGTCAAGTGGAAATCTACTGACATACATACAGACTAGGGACAGAGGTTAAAGTTTAGGAACTTGGCTGCCTCCATCCTGACAGAGGACAGAAGCATGCCACATGTTGCTTATATCCCAAGATGGTATCATGCTACATGGTTCCTTTAAGAATACTTATGTATAGATGTTTAGCTATGAAACCCCTGTGTTAGGAGTTTTAAGTTAACTTTTTTGTTGTTGTTGTTGTTTTTTCGAGACAGGGTTTCTCTGTGTAGTCCTGGCTGTCCTGGAACTCACTCTGTAGACCAGACTGGCCTCAAACTCAGAAATCCACCTGCCTCTGCCTCTGCCTCCCAAGTGCTGGGATTAAAGGCGTGCACCACCACTGCCCACCTTTAAGTTAACTTTATTATTACAGATATTACAGTTTTTTTAAAACCATATCCACTAAAGTTACAAATCTAGAGGATACAGAAAGTGTACATAATTCATACAATGGCCTTACAAGTCTTAAGATATGGTTTATATCTTTTTTCTTTTTAAAAAATACTTTATTTAAAATAAAAATACTTTTATTTTTTCCATTTATTTATTCACTTTACATTCTGATCTCAGTCCTCCCATCTCCTCCCATCCCCCCTCACAAAACCTCTTCCCCCCTATCCTCCCCTTCACCTCTGAGAAGGGGGAGGTCCTTCCCAGGAATCAACCTGCAGGACTTGATACATCCTCTCCCACTGAGCCTAGACAAACCAGCCCAGTTAGGGAACAAGATCTACCGACAGGCAACACAGTCAGGGACAGCCCCGACTCCAGTTATTGGGGGACTACATCAAGACCAAGCTGCACATCTGCTACATATGTGCTGGAGGCCTAGATCCAGCCCTTGTATGCTCTTTGGTTGGTGGTTGAGTCTTTGGGAGCCCCCAAACGTCCAGCTTAGTTGACTCTGTTGATCTTCCTGTGGAGTTCTTATCCTCTCTAGATTCCTCAATTCTTTCTCCATGAGACTTCCTGAGCTCCATCTACTGTTTTGCTGTGGGTCTCTGTGTGATTGAGTGCAACCAACCTTGTTTATTGAAGTGAAAATACATAATTTGTTATCTTGCATAAACAGTCCCCATTATCCCAGGAATTACCTGTCCTTGGGCAAGTGGGGCTTACAGGCAGGGTTTACATGTTAGGTGCATTTTTGTTTTATAGGTCTCTTAAGCACAGCAATGAAACCTTAAAAGTAACTGTAGCCCTCATAGAATCAAGCAGAGGCCATGTATGGAGATGATAGAACTTCAGTTGCAGGTAAAGTTATGGAGGGCTTGACGCTTCTGCTGCTATTGTCACAAAGCGTGTGGCTTCAAACAGTAAATTCCTCATTTCACTGCATAGGAGACCAGCTGGAGTGGGTGGCAGAGGGCAAGAGCCACTGCTTCTGGAGCTGTTAGCTTTCCTTGTCAATCCTAAAATAACCTACAGTATCTCTCTAGAACATGCTCTGCTGAACACATGATGGCGTGCTGTGTTGTCTCTTCTAAGCAGACAATCTCTCTGGTCTTGGGATTTTGTTGTTAGAGGCTGCTGAGGCTGTGGACATAGTAGTCTCTACAAATCCAATTAGAACCGGCCCCAATCCGTTGTGTAAAAATGACCTTATCACTGACTTTGTGACCATCCTGCTTTTTGTATTTTTATTTATTCAGCTTTAATGTTCTCTCCTGGAAAGACTATCAACATGTGGCAAAGGGAAGCAGCTCTGGATCCGAGTCTAGGCTCTCTGACCTTGGCAAACTCCAGAGTTTCACTGTTTCTGATTTCTTCATCTGTAATCAGAAACATCTAAAAGAAATGTGCAAAAGGAGAAAAATATACCTGCACCTTTATAGCAGTTCCTGCCTTGGATCTGAGATCACATAGCGGTTATCATCACAACATAGATGTCTGGATGCTTTTCTTGATGTGAACTCCACTGTTTGTTAGGCAGTGGAAGAAATACATGGGTATGTTGGTCACTCCTCCCTTCATTCCTTAGCACCTTCACCAGCTGGGACAGGGTCATGTTGGGACTGGGAACTTCCCAAGCAAGGGAGTTTCGTCTTCACATTCAGAATTGATATCACAAAAGATGGCAGACAGATGAAGTTCAGGTGCTTCTTGGGAGCTTAGAGAATGTGTATGAAGGAAGCAGTCTATGATCTGTGACAGTGCTAGGAACTTCAACCCTGACTTAGCTGGCAGGTCAAGGAGGAACTCGGCCTGCTGCTACATTCTCTCTAGAGCAAGGCAGGCATCACATGGCTTTGCTTACTGACCCAACAGCATGACTAGCACACACCAGCTCAGGGCATTGAAAGAATGTCCCTGCAAATATTATAAAGCATAAATTTGCTTAGTACATCCTCCTGCCAACGCTCCACAACATTTCATGTGGAGCAGGAGAGCTGAAAGAGAGGCTGTACCTGAGGAGGGCTGGTTAAAGTCCTTCCTCCACAGCCGTGCGTTCAGCTTTCTCTCTTTGGACACTTGAAACCTAATAAGTCAAGAACAGGTGTTTGTGTTTAGAAGTTATGGAAGATCAGGGAATGCACATGGAAACTCGTGAAGTCATTTCCAAAGATGACTGTGGAAATCATGATTATTCTAAACACATTTGAAAGGTGGAGTCAATGGTAAGAAGTCTTGATCTCAAGAAGGCATCAGATTCTAAAAAGATACCACAGTTCCCAAGTGGTAAATATAGTATGAAGGGAGACATTCAGTAATGGCTAGATATCACAGGCCCAAGTGACGATAATATGCAGCAATGCACACACGCGCGCGCGTGCACACACACACACATACACACACATATACAAACACATACAAACATACACACACATACACATATACCCAGAACACATATACCAAACAAACAAAGAAAAAACTAGGAAATAGATTCACCAAGGAGCAAGCTAGGTTTATTTTAGGAATAGAAATTGAGACAAGGAGAGAAAATAAATTAATATAAGAAAGTATATAGACGGATTGAAAGATTGTCATTTTATAAAAATTATTTATTTTTAACATACATACACACCAAACAAAAAACTAGGAAATAGCTCCTCCAAGGAGCAAGCTGGGTTTATTGTAGGAATAAAAACTGAGACAAGGAAAGAAAACGAGTTAATATAAGAATATGTATAAACAGATTGAAAAATTGTCATTTTATAAAAATTATTTATTTTTAACACACACACACATACACACGAACATACACCTTCAGGCCTGTGATTGCAGTGACTATAGAAGCCGGAAGAGGGCAGCAGATCCTCTGGAGCTAGAGCTATGGGTGGTTGTGAGCTGCCTAACACAGGGGCTAGGACCTGAAGAAGAGCAGCATGTGCTGTTAACTGCTGAGCCATCCCTCCAGACCAGGACGTGTGATTGTTATAGCTGAAGAATTATTTGTTGATATTTAGCATTTACTTGAGAATAGGAGAGGAACATTACCTATAAATATCTTGTCAGCATCCCTGTCCAGTGCTGCTTCTTTGCAAGGATAAAGATGGCAGACTCACATTCACCTGTGTTCGTCAGTGTAGTACTGAACACTTGAGCCTGTTCAAAAGTGAACATGAAGGAGATAGACTAGTATCCACACAAAAGGAGAAATAGAGTAGGACTTCTGTTACTTAGAGAAACCCCTACATAACAAATCATTAGGATAAAGAGATTTAAGCCAATTTTCTTGATACACGATTCACACAGAAATCATTTCTTTTATGTAAAGCGGCAGGGCTGTTGGTTACCCTCACAGAATCTACCAAGTTTGAGAAGGCTGGGGTGGGAGTCCCTTTGAGAAGCTCACAGCTATGGTAGCTGCCATAGGGGGAATACATTGTGCACACAGGAGTGGGCGTTCTCGAGGGCACTGTTGTTGTTTTAGCACGTGGTTTTTAAGGGTAGTTTTGCTTTGCAGTGGGGATCCAGCATATGAACTGCCTCTGGTTGGTGCTGGCTTCAGCCACACGATCAGTTGTGATTGCAAATGCACAAGCTCATTGGTGGGCAGCCAGTGTCTGAGAAATGGATGGCCAGAAAAAGCAACAATAAATACACCAAGTCAGCTACTTTCTACCCAGATGCATAGGTCTGTGGAAAACACAGGTAGCCTCATCTCTCTGAGCCCATGGGATCCACACAACAGAATGTGTGATCCCTGTTGTTAGGCAGTTCTCCTGTGTTTACTGGGGCTTCTGGCTCAGCTGCATCCAGTCCTGGGATGGGTCAGGTGAACTGGTGACCACTTCAGTGAAGTGGAAGTTTCTGGATATGTCAGGTGATATGACTCATGTGGTGTTTTGCCGAGGCAAGACCCATGGGAGAATATGTGATGGTTGGAGAGAGTATAAACAGGACTTAACAGACAGTGATGGTGCGCTGGCGTAGCTAGCTTTGCAATGGCTTCATTGGTCTTGAGTCTTCATCTTCTCTGATCTTTGCTTTGTTGAGAGAGGCATGGCAGAGGATTTCTCCTGGCATCCCTGGCTGGTCCTGGTCGCTCCTACTGACTCGTGCTGATTTGGCTGAGCCCTGGCAGTTTCTGCTATATCTTGCCACTGCTGCTGATTCCTGTTTGCTATCCTGACACTACTGAACTGGACTGCTGGTATCCTGACAGAGACTGGGATTGCCCCAAGGAACTACTTTTAAACAGGTCCACATCCCCTTGTCCTATTTACCATATTTTCTCCCCTACCTTTGGATAGTGCACTAGAAGGGGGGTGAAAACATTTGAGAACCCTTATTAAAAGTAGGCTTGAAAAAAAATCTAAGCCTACACTGTAGCATACACAATGGATGCCTCCCAAAGCAGTCACTCCGGCAGGAGTGAGAGACAAAGCATAAGATGGTGGTGAGGGGACTGGAATTGACTGGCTTTTGTCTTACTTGATTTTGCTTTCAATGGTATTTCATGCACACCCTGTAATTTACAAAGCATGGTGTTAACTTATTTCATTTTGTTCTCCTAAATTTTATGGAGAATATTTAAGAGATTGTTAATAATGATTTCCTTTAAGGAGTAAGGACATAGGGGCTTTTTTATGGGACTTAATTATTTTATTTTTCCATATGTGTTATATGAGAAAAGGGCTTAAAAATACATATAGGGTAGGAAGAAAAAGAACATGGAGCAGGGAGCTGGAGAGATGGCTCAGCAGTTTAGAGCTCTGCCTGCTCTTCTAGAGGATCCAGATTCAAATCCAAGCAACCACATGGCAGCAACCATGTAACTCCAGTTCAGGGGATCTGATGCCCTCTTCTGGCATCTGGAGATACTGCACACAAATGGTACACATACACACACAAGCAGACAGATACATACACATACAAATACAGGAAGAAAAAGACAGCGGGATAAATGTAAATAGCTAAGAATCTAGTTAATGATGCATGCTCTTCTCTTCTCTTCTTTTCTTCCTACTTCTGCTAATCCTCTCCTCGACCCCGTCTTTGAAATTTTTTTGAGCCAAAGTCTCAGTCTCCTGCCCTAGCCTTCCTGGTTCTGGAAAGACAGGTGTGTGCACCACTGTAAGCCTTCTAAGCTTAAGATTATTTTAGAGTAAAAAGTTAAAACGATTGCACTACGTGATTGAAAGCATGCCATTCTTGAACAGTGTTTAAAATGGGCAGTTACAATAAATTTACTTGGATCTTATTTGCAAATCTGAGCAATGTGAAGCCTGGAAGCTCTGAAAGAGTCCATTGTTCAGTTTGAGCATGGTATGACAGTGTGCTCACTCAGAGCTCTTACTGAAATATAAAACTAAGCAAATTCTTTTCTTTATTTATTTTGTTGCATGTATGTGGGCACTTAGGAGCCAACTCTCTGATTTATTTTTTTTCTGAACACAGTATCTTCTATAATTATGTATGGAATGAAAGCTCAGCTCTGCTTACTAACTATACAGAGCTGTTCACCCACCACAATCCAGTTCTGACCTGGCCTCATCCCCCAGGAGCATCCCTTGGGCCAATTTTCAGCAAACTCCTGGTCTCTGTACAGATCTAAGCAGACACACTGTTCTGGACATTTTATGGGAGAGGAATCTTGGCCCGTGTGTGTTTTTTAAGTCTGGCTTCTTTCACCTAGTGGAAAGTTTCTGAGGGCTAGCACCCCTGCTTTCTCTGGGACTTTTTCCTTGGCATATAAAGTTACTTAGAGAATAAGCAAATAGCTCATACTTAGTCCTCGAAATGAAGAAAGTGACGCTCCAGTACTTCATAGCAGACTTCTCACACATGGGTCTGCTTATGCAGAAATGAGCCTAAGGAATTATTTGTTTTTAATCCAACTCTTCTAAAAAATATACATATACAAAATCGGGGGACTTTCTGTAGCCCCTCCCAGAACACAGGAAGTTGCCACCACTCTAATTCCTTAAGAAAGATGGCCGGAAAATATCATGTTATGAAGACACTAGACTCATGGGAAATGCTGGATGTTGCATTTGTTAGAATTATAAACCACCTTGCAAACTTGAGCATTTGTGGCACAAACACATGCACACTTTCATTCTGGATGATAGAAGGGTGATAGAGGTGATGTCTGTGTGATAATATTTCATAGCAGTCAACATCATCAGAGACTGGGTTTCTGAGATGAACATCAGAAGCCACAGTGAAGAAGCAGAACTGCCATCTCTGTAACAAAGGCAGAATGTGATCACCGGGACCTGATCCAAGTGTTTAGGGACCTCTCTGGGCTTTCGTATCTGAAGGAAAGTCAAGTGACTCAGGTGAGACAAGACCTGAGATGGGTCCTAGGTAACAAATGTGAATGGCAAGGGGTGCAGGAGAAACTCAACTTCAGGAGAGAGTGTGTGATACAAGCCAAGCTGTGTTTCTTATTGTTGCATAGTCATTAGAAACATTAGGTTGCCTAAAAAGGAAGAACCACACTAGGTTTCAAAGTCTCATGCCTAAAATTTTCTTGCCAGTTTTGATAACTTGAAAATGAACTTGAAATGCACACCCCTTCCTTACAATGAGAAAAGAACACATGTATTTACTTATACACATACATGAATATGAATGTATTGACTTATACACACATATGAATATAGAATTTTACTTTTCAGGGAGCATTATGCTGTGGTGGAAGAGAAGTCTTCTGTCAGTCTAAGGCTGCAGAGGGCAGAGGCAGAGCTGAGAGAGGAGGGAACTGTGGGCAAGGCTCACGCCACGTCCCCTGGATCTTGGTTTATCTCTTTCCATCCAAGGTCTCAGACCGAGCAGTAAATGTTCTCTATAGTTCTACCCCAACCATCTTATGGTCTGATTTTGTCTGCTTGACTTTTTCTGAGTCACTTAGTTTGTAATGGTGACATTCTTTTGCACACTAACAGTCAGTCTTATGATGCCCTGTGCCACAGGCAATTGGACCTTAGTCATGTTGGTATGTTCAAATGAGCCGTGTGTGTGTGTGTGTGTGTGTGTGTGTGTGTGTGTGTGTGTGTGTG